>WNGS01101662.1:0-13950 GCA_020271785.1 Procambarus virginalis
TCTATACTAGAATGGACCCATTAAATGTCTAACTTCGAAGAGAGTGTTCTTCGAATGACGGATTCCAGGCAATATAGCTAAGGAAAATTAGAGGTAGAAGCGTCAATGGTTTCTGCTTGTGATACAAACTCCTTTAGCAGTACTATTGATAGTGCCAACTAGACGTTCGTATCTCTACACAAGTTGGGAGGTAAGAAAAATGTGCTTTCACAGCTACTAGTAGTAAGTATTCTTTTGTCACCACACACTATACTATAATGAATATATACTTCAAAAATAATGCTTGTAAATAAAGTTGGCGCATATAAATATACATTGTCATAAGACTTATATTTTTTAACCGAGTATGTCTTTATAGTTTGCCTTCAATGCATCCATATCATCATTATTATATATAACACCAATGGTAAATTTTTGTTTATGTATAAATTTAGCAGTGCATCAGAATTCTTCATATAAACCTATTTTTGATACCCCATTACCCGTGTTTAAATTATAGTGGGTTACACCAATGAATAATTATTCTGAATTATCATTGCAGGAGGTATCAGAAAACCCTATTATTCTGATAGTATCTTCAGCAAAGATGAAGATGTTCAAGCTCATGTTGACACTATTCAGAGCTTGAAAACTAAGGTTTCACTTAACTAAACTTTTAAAACGTTTTAAAACTAAACGTATTCAGAGAAGAACTTGTGGTTTCTCACTGAACACTAATATTTTCTCTCCACCCCCATTCTTTTGTATGTACATATATATTTGCTTTATTTGAACTTGTTACAAAAAAGGAGTTACATATAGGTTACAAAGATGGTTAATAACAAAGATAGGTAACAAGATGGTTAATAGAAATAATATATATATATATAATATATATATATATAATATATATATAATATATATATATATATATATATATATATATATAATATATTATATATATATATATATATATAAAGAGTACCACCTCTGGCTGGAAGAAGGGGGACCCATAGCCTCGGAGGAAATCACACATAACGCATTGGAGGGAATGTGGTCCCCTCCAATACAGTTCTGTGTGCTTTCTCCTACCACCCCCTCCTTTTTTTTTTCTTATGCTTTATGTGTATTAAAGGTTACAAAACATACAAGACAAATGCCTAAAGGTTATGGATCTCTTGAAGCTCCTCCGCTTCCGGACAGGAACGAGGACGCAGCAAGCATTACCCCTCTGGATCGCCACACTGAGGCGCTGAAACAAAAAACTGCAAGCCCTTGGGTCTCTGGTGACGTCAATGAGCTTGGAACCCAATTCCTTGAGAAATCCCAAGGCACTCTTGCCCCAGGGCCATGCGTCTCAGACGCTATGGGAACAAAGAGGTATTGACCTGCCAGTCGCCTGTATTTGAGAGATTTTGCTGTTTCCCTGTGGTTGGCTGCCCCACCTGCTTGATCAGCTCCGAAGTGTACATAGGTGTCAGCCAGGGTGGATACACATGTGTAGTCCCACACCAACTGTCTACCCTCCTTCCATGAGTATATGGTGATGCCATCAGGGCGAAGTGCGGGGAAATCCAGGTTTGGACCCCTAAGATGCGAGGTTCTCTCTCCGCTGGGCACTTAGCTGAGACGAGGCTTCTCTTGATGATGTCATTGACCTCATTCATATATATATATATATATATATATATCATTCATATATATATATATATATATATATATATATATATATATATATATATATATATAGAAAATACAGAGAAAATAATAGGTGGTGATATATATTTATATATTATGTGAACTACTTACACAAAAAGAAGTTAGTGGTGAAGATTTTTTTGTCCTCTTCACATATTGCATTTTTTGGTAGGATACCATGTGTCACGCGTGCTGGTCCTTTCTTGTAATAGATAACGAGTGATTCATACCCAGAGCCACACAGATATGTTAGCTGAAAAGCAAATAATATTTAAACAATAACACTATCTGGGAAAATGCAACAAAATAAATATTTGAAGCATAGCTGGGCATGTGCAATACAACCCATAATAGAATCACAATACCAGAAATAAATATCTTTGATATCCCCAGAGTCAAAGTTATTCTGTGTAAATACTCTATGCAAATAAAGGGACCTTGTCTATGGAACTCACTCGCTAACAAATTTAAAAACTGTCCAACTTTTGCCATTTTAACAAATAAAACCAAAAAGTACCTAATTTTATCTTCATAGTTTCCTAACTAGTGCATTAAACTCGCACTGTATCTTATGAAACCCAATGCCATAATATATGTGCTTAAACCATACAACTTTTCCATTGTAATCATTGCTATCACCTTATATCATGATTGTTATATTGAATGCATATCTTACTATATTATACCTTGAAATATTCCTCAAATTATACTACAATGTATATGTTGATAACCCTCAAATTTTACTTTAATGAACATAGTAATCTTTGTAAAACTTTCTTACAATGCACAGCCAATTTTTTCCAATTTTACTTTAAATTACCTACTTAAAGTTATCTGTTAGATTAAGGACCTGCCCAAAACGCTATGTGTGCTAGTGGCTTTACAAGAATGTAAAAACATCAATGCTATGTACTCTCATAATCCCAGTGTGCTATCTTGTATATAAATAAATAAACAAATAGTATTTAAGTACTGTACAGTATTATTCATGTTGATTCTATACCTTATCAAGCAAGTTCAGCATAAGAAGAATACAAATGAATACAACAGATGTAGACAAACTTCAATACCTGATTTTCAATCCTTCGTAGAACCCGACTTGCTGTATTTCGTTCTAAAGCCTTCTTGCCTTTTAAGTAGAAAACGGGCTTCCTCTTCTTTCTTCATTAATTCTCTACTGTTTCGGAAGTCACACTGGCAGAACTTGCAAACATTACTTCGTACATGCACACATTGTGTGCAGTTTGTACATCTCCTCAGGAATTTTCCCTGAAGACCTGAAGGAAATAATTTCTAATAAAATACTTGCATTCAAATCACCTATGCTGCAAAAATTATAAGTTAAATTGTTGTACAAATGTACTACAGTAATTAAATATATTATTTAAATTATGAAATAATCTAAATTAACACTAGTGATAGCAATGTTAAAAATTTTAGGACTGCATCTGGAAATAACCTTTTTGGATGTGATCAACCAGACTGTAACTTGTATAACAAAACTGAGAAAAGTTGCATCCAACAGCCTGATTGACCAGGCTGTTAATTTCAAGCAAATACTATATTATTGGAAGAAAAAAATATATATGTATCTCCAGTTGGGGTAAAGTTGGGGATAAAATGTAAAATATATGTAAGATGGCATTGTATGCAGGTGTGAAATTATTACACTAAGGGTCCTGAAAGATATTGTTAATAGAAATGTTATCCCTACAGATAAAAATCAGAAGATACAACTGACGATTTACTATAAAACCAAGAAAACGGCCAGCCTACTCATGAGAAACTCTCCAGACACGGAGCAGAACGCTCTAAAAGAGACCAACGTCGTCTATGCCTTCAAATGCCCTCTTGGGGACTGTAAGCCTCAAAAAACTCAGTACATAGGCAAGACAACAACATCTCTTTCCAGGCGTTTAACGATGCATAAGCAACAGGGGCTCCATTAAGGAACATATAATCTCTTCCCACAACCAAACCATCACCAGAGAAATCTTAGCAAACAACACAGAAATCATTGATAGATACAGCGACAGCAGGCAGCTTGACATCTGCGAGGCACTACACATCAAGAAGTCAACACCAGCAATCAACAGCCAATTAATGCACAACAATATTCTACCCACTTCAAGACTACGCTCCAATACAGAAGCATCAAGAAATATGGAAGCTCCAATATAGAAGCATCAAGAAGGCCAATAGGCCTTCTGCAGTTACATATCTATTCTTCCCTTTAACTTATACCCATTGTTCCGTGTTCTGTGTTTTGTTGAAAGTTTGTTTTTCACCCCACTATTGTATTACATAACCTCACCCAAATGCAGGTATAAGAGCCAATGCTGTTCAGTTATAAGTTGTGTGTGGATAAACTAAAGTCTTTGAAAATGTAATAAGTTTTATGAAACGCGCTCACAGAAATCATTGATAGATACAGCGACAGCAGGCGGCTTGACATCTGTGAGGCACTACACATCAAGAAGTCAACACCAGCAATCAACAGCCAATTAATGCACAACTATATTCTACCCACTTCAAGACTCCGCTCCAATATAGAAGCATCAAGAAATATGGAAGCTCCAATATAGAAGCGTGAAGAAGGCCAATAGGCCTTCTGTAGTTACAGATCTATTCTTCCCTTTAACTTATACCCATTGTTCCGTGTTCTGTGTTTTGTTGAAAGTTTGTTTTCACCCCACTATTGTATTACATCACCTCACCCAAATGCAGGTATAAGAGCCAATGCTGTTCAGTTATAAGTTGTGTGTGGATAAACTAAAGTCTTTGAAAATGTAATAAGTTTTATGAAACGCGCTCAAGTGTCGCGTCAGACTAGAAATAAAAATGAATTTTGGAGAATTGATTTTTCATTTACCGTCAACAGTAAAAAGAAACATAAGGAAGATCGAGAAAATTCGTGTTAGAATTATTAATCATACTTTTTCGGTCATATTTAATAATATATGTCTACAGGAAAGACTGCTACAAAATATACTAATATATATATATATATATATATATATATATATATATATATATATATATATATATATATATATATATATATATATATATATGACAGTGTCAGACCACGGAGGAAAATTGAAACAGAAATTTCCTTTTATTAATATATCTTCAGAAGGAGTCATGTATTAATATACAAAAGTTCTTAAGGAAATTTCTGTTTCAATTTTCCATAAGGTTACAAGTCTAATTACCACAACCTACCACAAGCTACACAAGCTTCACAAAGCTTCCTGGCAATACGTTACTAATGAATAAATATGATAGGTTAGGCTGACCTGACCTGACCTAACCAAACCTAGCCTAGCCTAACCTATCCTAACCTAACCTAACCTAACCTAAATTAACCAAACCAAACCAAGTATCTCAAGTTACAAGTATCTCTGGGAATTCTTATTATCTGCTGTTGTAGAATTGACAAAATGGACACTGTCAACAAAATTATTCCCACATACACATAGGGCAGGGGACTGAATTGTCCCTGACAGGGACAATTCTGTAACAAATGTTCTATCATAAAACTTTGTACAGTTTATTAATTTCTTACCGTTTGATGTACCAGGATGATCCATGTGTGCTGAAGTTTTATAGCTGGAGCTGGAAGATCCTGTCGAGATGACTTCTTTAAAGAGACTAACAGCTTCCCACACATTGTGTATGAGTCCTCCAGTACTTGGCCTACAGAGTTACCAGATCTGATTTGTAGAAACTAGTGAACTATGGAGATGAGATTGTTAATAATATACTTTTTTTGAGATTCATATGACTTGCAGATTAAAAACCAACCTTATTTTAAAATAGTACACTAAAGTACATAGCAAATTGCGAAATTCGTAGCTTTAACTACTTTAAAGCTAAACACTCAAGCTTTGAAAATAAGCACAATTTGCTATTTTAAACAGAATCTGGCAACTCTGATTTAGCATGTAAACATTGACTTGCATTCACAATGTAGTTATTTATTTTTCAACAATTTAAAATGGGTTATGAAAATACACACATTGGTACATTATTGCAAAGGCACTATACTATATACATATATAGATATATAAATTGTTGCAAGTCGAGCAACATATATTTTACATTGAACAACAAATGAGATTGGAAAAGCAGTATTGCCAAAATAGACCCCAGACACCCTGTGGGTAGTAATGGACCCCCATACCGACCCTATGAGGGGTAGTGGACCCCATAATAATACTATGGGCGGTAGTGGACACTATACAAACACTATAGGCGGTAGTTGACTTCATAGCGACCCTCTGGGCGGCAATGGCCGCCATACACATCCAGTGGGTGTTATTATAAATAAATAAATAAATATGTTTATTCAGGAAAGGTACATACATAAAGTGATTTTACATAAGTGGATCGATTTTTAGATAGAGCTAGTACATACAATGCCTAAAGCCACTATTACACAATGCGTTTCGGGCAAGAAAACATTAATATCTAAAACTTAATACTAATTGAGCAAAAAGAATAAAATGTTTTGAGAACAGATACAAATAAAGATAAAAAAGGGGGGAACATGACTGAAAAACCAGCACAAATACAATATGTAGACAAACAGCGTTGAATAAAAAAATAAGACATGGGTTGACAATAGAGGGGTAAGGTAGGTTACAGGGAATTTATCAGGTAGTGTTTAGTTTTACATTATTTTAGTTTTACATAATTTATTGGACCCCATACTCATCCTGTGGGTGGTATTGGACCCCATACCCATCCTGTGGGTGGTTGGAGCCCCATACCCATCCAGTGGGTGATAGTGGACGCCCTACTCATCCTGTGGGTGGTATTGGACCCCATACCCATCCTGTGGGTGGTTGGAGCCCCATACCCATCCAGTGGGTGACAGTGGACGCCCTACTCATCCTGTGGGTGGTATTGGACCCCATACCCATCCTGTGGGTGGTTGTGAGCCCCATACACATCCTGTGGGTGGTAGTGGACGCCATACTCATCCTGTGGGTGGTATTGGACCCCATACCCATCCTGTGGGTGGTTGTGAGCCCCATACACATCCTGTGGGTGGTAGTGGACGCCATACTCATCCTGTGGGTGGTATTGGACCCCATACCCATCCTGTGGGTGGTTGTGAGCCCCATGCACATCCTGTCGGTGGTAGTGGACGCCATACACATCCAGTGGATGGTATTGGACCCCATACCCTTCCTGTGGGTGGATGGATGATCCCCATACCCATCCTGTGGGTGGATGTGACCCCCATACCCATCCTGCGGGTGGTATTGGACCCCTTACCCACCTAACAGGTTTTAGTGGACCCTATACGCATCCTATAGTTGATATATAGTAGACACCACACCATTTGCAGTAGTTTACCCCATAGACAACGTAACATCGTTTTCTGTTAGCGTTCCTACAAAACATTCTTTAAATATTTTTAAGGCACAAACTATTGTATATTATATTGATTGGTGAAGCACTGTAATTCTATGTAATCATTTATAGTGCTTATTATAATTTACTAAGAACAACTAATATTTCTCAAAACAAAACTACAAGCCTTCAATAGGATGTAGCTGATTTGTAATATTCTAAGAGCATGGACAATAGTAGGTAAATTTCACAACCCATGTGTGACCTGAAAACTACAATTTTCATTATACGTGAACCAATCACGACTATTCTGCTATCTACGTTGATGGACGGGTACTGTGAGACGTAAATTGGTACGTGATGAAGAGTTTGGGCCTTGGTAAAAAAGTTAACTCGGAATATACCACATATGTACTAAATCACATGTAACATATGGACTTTAAGCATTAAGTCATATATGTGCTGTCTTGTGTGAGGACGGGTTGAATAATAACAGAACGAGGGGACATGGGTGGAAACTGGAAACTCAGATGAGTCACAGAGATGTTAGGAAGTTTTCTTTTAGCGTGAGAGTAGTGGAAAAATGGAATGCACTTGGGGAACAGGTTGTGGAAGCAAATACTATTCATACTTTTAAAACTAGGTATGATAGGGAAATGGGACAGGAGTCATTGCTGTAAACAACCGATAGCTGGAAAGGCGGGATCCAAGAGTCAATGCTCGATCCTGCAAGCACAAATAGGTAAGTACAAATAGGTAAGTACACACACTGGAAGAGTTTGAGATTACCAGCGGGGAAGTAAGGAAGTGTTTACTAGAGTTGGATGTGATAAAGGCTATAGGCCCAGATGGAATCTCCCCTTGGGTTCTAAAGGAACTAGCAGGAGAACTGTGCATACCACTCTCCATAGTGTATAACAAATCACTGGCAACAGGGGAACTGCCAGATATTTGGAAAGCAGCCAACTTAGTCCCGATATACAAGAAAGGGGATAGACAGGAGGCACTGAACTACAAGCCTGTGTCCCTAACCTGCATACCATGCAAGCTGACGGAGAAGATTGTGCGAAAAAAACTAGTGGAGCATCTGGAGCGAAGGAACTTTGTAACACAGCATCAACATGGGTTCATGGATGGCAGGTCCTGCCTCACAGGGTTACTTGAATTCTACGACCAGGCAACAAAAATATGGCAAGAAAGAGAAGGGTGGGCAGACTGCATATTTTTGGATTGTCAGAAAGCCTTTGATACAGTGCCACACAAGAGGCTAGTGCGAAAGTCGGAGATGCAGGCTGGAGTGAAAGGGAAGGTACTCCGGTGGATAGAGGAGTACCTAAGCAACAGGAGACAATGAGTCTGTGTGAGGGGTGAGGTATCAGATTGGCGAGACGTTACAAGTGGAGTCCAGCAGGGGTCAGTCCTTGGACCTATACTGTTTCTGGTATATGTAAATGATCTCCCAGAGGGTATAGATTCGTTCCTCTCAATGTTTGCCGACGATGCAAAAATTATGAGGAGGATTGAAACAGAGGATGATAGTAGGAGGCTACAATATGACCTACACAGACTGAGTGAATGATCCAACAAATGGCTGTTGAAGTTCAACCCGAGTAAATGCAAAGTAATGAAACTAGGCAGTGGAAACAGGAGGCCAGACACAGGATACAGAATAGGAGATGAAGTATTTAATGAAACAGACAGAGAGAAAGATCTAGGAGTTCATATCACACCAAACCTGTCTCCTGAAGCCCACATAAAGAGAATAACGTCTGTGGCATATGCGAAGCTGGCTAACATCAGAACGGCGTTCAGGAACCTGTGTAAGGAATCATTCAGAATCTTGTACACAACATATGTGAGACCAATCTTGGAGTATGCGGCCCCAGCATGGAGCCCGTACCTTGTCAAGCACAAGACGAAGCTGGAAAAAGTTCAAAGGTATGCTACTAGACTAGTCCCAGAACTAAGAGGCATGAGTTATGAGGAAAGGCTGCGGGAAATGCACCTTACGACACTGGAAGACAGAAGAGTAAGGGGGGACATGATCACAACCTACAAAATCCTCAGGGGGGAATCGACCGGGTAAACAAGGATGAACTATTCAACACTGGAGGGACGCGAACAAGGGGACACTGGTGGAAGCTGAGTACCCAAATGAGCCACAGAGACATTAGAAAGAACTTTTTCAGTGTCAGAGTAGTTAGTAAATGGAATGCACTAGGAAGTGATGTGGTGGAGGCTGACTCCATACACAGTTTCAAATGTAGATATAATAGAGCCCAGTAGGCTCAGGAATCTGTACACTAGTTGATTGACAGTTGAGAGACGGGACCAAAGAGCCAGAGTTCAACCCCCGCAAGCAAAATTAGGTGAGTACAATTAGGTGAGTACACACACACACACACAAATTGCAAAGCCATGGAAGAGGAAAATAGACTCTTAAAATAGCTTTGGAAGAAGTTAAAGTAAATTTAAACATAAATGACTACAATAGGTTAGGTAAGGAATTTCAACAGGAGAAACAGCTTTCGTCAGCACAGATGGAGGAAGTTACACAGGGAATAGAACAGTGCAAGAAAGATATGCAACTCACTTATGCACAAGTGGCCAAGGAGAAGGAAAAAATAGAAGAAGCAGTAAAGGAAGTCAAACACTGCAGCAACCAAGATGAAACAAACATTAGGCTAGAAGTGAGGAAAGAATTGGCATCTAACCCGAAGTTGGTGCAAAACACAGTTGATCGGAGTAAGTCCCTGATCATTTTTGGCTGCAAAGAAAAGCAGATAACATCTAGGTCAGAAAGAGCTGTAGAAGAAGCAAAAGTAGTAGATAAAATTGTTGGCTTAGTGGAAGGTCTTACAACCATAGAGAATGTGTGCGACTACAGGAGAATAGGCAGATATGTAAAAGGGAAAGATCGATCTTTGAGGATCACCCTAAATGGTGCCAAACAGATGGAAGAAGTACTAAGGAATGCTAGAAAATTACAAAGTGATGAGGATGGGAAAGTGTGGTCGTTAAGACGAGATCTTTCAAAAGAAGATAGAGAAAAGCTGAAACTGAACTTCGCCGAGGCAAAACGTTTAAATGAGAGCAGGAATGAAGAAGAAATCAATTTTTTTTCTACAAAGTGATAGGGGTAGGCAGACCAGTAAAGTGGTACATAAAGGCAAACCAGCAAAATCATTAGAGAAAGGGGGAGTGAAAATTTTAGAAGAAGGGGAACAAGTTCCTGAAGATTGCATACATCAACATAGATGGAGTAAGATCAAAGATAATGGAGTTAAGTGATATAATACAGCTGCAGACACCAGACATTGTTGCACTCACGGAGACAAAACTTGAAGATGCTATTTTAAATGAGGTCATATTCCCAAGGGGCTACTCAATTTGGAGACGGGACAGAAAAATCAGGAAAGGCGGTGGCGTTGCTGTGCTGGTGAAAGAACACCTAAAGGTGAACGAAATAATGACTGCCAATCCACAAGAAGTTGACATAATAGCACTAGAGATCTGCCATGAGGATGATAAACTAATGATCATCAATGCATATAGTACACCGCTAAGCAGCACATGGTCAAAGGAGGAGCAAAGATAGTAAACGAGAAGGTCTTATAACAATAATGAGAGACATCATAGCGAGAGCGGATAACGATAGTTCTCGACTGTTGATAGTCGGCGACTTCAGCTTGAAATCCATAAACTGGGAAGCATATGAACCTAAAAAAGAAGATTTCTGGACCTGTAAATTTGTAGACCTCATCCTAGAAACATTCTTGTATCAACATGTTAAACAAGCTACGAGGATGGGGGAAGGGGACGTTCCCTCCATGCTAGATTTGATATTTACCAGGAAGGAGGAAGAAATATTTGACATTCAGTACCTTCCTCCCTTGGGTAAAAGTGACCATGTCTTTTTGGGAAAAAAGTATGCAATGAGTTATAATCTGGAAGAAAATATGACAGTCGATGCAATTGAAAAACCTGACTTTAGGAGAGGACATTATGGCAACCTTAGAAACTTTTTTAGTGAGTATAATTGGACAGACTTGTTGCTAGGCAAGGAAGTAAATGAGATGTATGTCAAGTTTTGTGAAATATATGATAAAGGCACAAAAAAAATTATACCAAAACAGAGAAGCAGAACTAGGAAACAGGATTGGTTCAACAGAAAGTGCGAGAGGGCCAGAGACCAAAAGACACAAAAATGGAATCAATACAGGAAGAGGCCAAACCCCCAAACATACCAGCGATGCAAAGATGCGAGAAACAACTACACGGCAGTGAGGAGAGAGGCAGAAAGAAATTTTGAAAAAGGGATTGCAGACAAATGTAAAACAGAACCAGGTCTATTCTATAAATTCATAAACAACAAATTGCAGGTAAAGGATAATATTCAGAGGTTGAAAATGGGAAATAGATTCACGGAAAATGAAAAGGAAATGTGTGAAACATTAAACAAAAAGTTCCAAAGTGTGTTTGTACAAAATTACAAGATTGTACAAATCTTCAGGGAACCAGATACAATAAGAATTCCAGAGAACAACATAGAGCACATAGAGGTGTCTAGAGACGAAGTGGAAAAAATGCTCAAGGAGCTAAATAAGAACAAAACAGTTGGTCCAGATGGAGTTTCACCATGGGTTCTGAGAGAATGTGCACCTGAGCTCAGCATTCCTCTTCAACTGATTTTTCAGGCATCCCTGTTTACAGGAGTTGTAGCTGATGTGTGGAAAAAGGCTAACATAGTTCCAATCTACAAAAGTGGAAGCAGGGAAGACCCCCTTAATTATAGACCGGTATCATTGACAAGTGTAATAGTCAAAATATTGGAAAAAATAATTAAATCTAAATGGGTAGAACACCTGGAGAGAAATGATATAATATCAGACAGACAGTATGGTTTTCGATCTGGAAGATCCTGTGTATCGAATTTACTCAGTTTCTATGATCGAGCAACAGAGATATTACAGGAAAGAGATGGTTGGGTTGACGGCATCTATCTGGACCTAAAATAGGTTTTCGACAGAGTTCCACATGAGAGGTTGTTCTAGAAACTGGAAAATATTGGAGGGGGTGACAGGTAAGCTTCTAACATGGATGAAAAATTTTCTGACTGATAGAAAAATGAGGGCTGTGATCAGAGGCAATGTATCGGACTGGAGAAATGTCACAAGTGGAGTACCACAGGGTTCAGTTCTTGCACCAGTGATGTTTATTGTCTACATAAATGATCTACCAGTTGGTATACAGAATTATATGAACATGTTTGCTGATGATGCTAAGATAATAGGAAGGATAAGAAACTTAGATGATTGTCATGCCCTTCAAGATGACCTAGACAAAATAAGTATATGGAGCACCACTTGGCAAATGGAATTTAATGTTAATAAATGCCATGTTATGGAATGTGTAATAGGAGAACACAGATGTGGGAGTATGTCTCCCAAGATTCTCCCACAGCTGACTTGAATGGCTCATTGCAGTGCACAGTGCACTGATCTTCGTGCACAAAGCTTATCTCTCTTAATCCTGGAAAGTGACCTGGCATGCTGGGTATCTCCAGAATGCTCACTTAACCAGGAACACTTTTATAATAAGGAGGCCGCCGTATGTCCAGGCAGAAAGTAGATACAGGGAGTTAAGCATACTTGCCACCAAAGGGTCAGTGAGTACCTCGGTGGTAGAGCGTGAGAACAGAGGGGAGGTGCCAGCAGCGTCTGACCTCTGGTGTCAACCGGCGCGATGGTGAATAATAGCTATGACGTGTTCGTGACGTGTTCATGACGTCACCTCTCTTACTGCTCATCGAACGAGCTAATATGATTGGTTCCCACTTATTTGCTGCAATGCTATTGGTCAAATAGTAACTCTTTTGTGTGTGCCGACGAGACACCCTGAGCTTCAGGCAAAATCATTCTAGTGAGGGGGATCAAACCCAGAGGACGTAGCTGTTCAGTCTATCGGCCAATTGACTGAACACCGTCCATCCTCACCATCAAGTTAACTCAGCGTCTTTGCGATATACCACACTCGCCAGAATCAGGAGTGCGAATATATTGTTTAGAAGCCTAAAGTGACAAATCTCCAGAGTCAGATTCGAAACAGATGGTATCAGGTACCCCTGGTGACAAGATTGTTGTGAGTGACCTAGAGTGAACTCAAGCAGTGCCGCCGCCTAAGTAACCTGTGTGTGACTTTACCACAAGTGTACCTGCATGGTACCACAGCCGCTGCCACTTGCCCGAGCGTGTACCATCAGACCTCAGTCCTCGAGCCGCCTGCCGCCGCCCTCACTCCTACGTGACGTCACCACCTTACACACCGCCAGTGCCAGTGTGTGTGGTGTGTGTCTGTCTGTTAATCATACAGCCGCCCTACTCACGAAATCAACTCAAGATACTGTGAGTACCCTCCGTGTCTACGAGCGAAACCAGCTATCAGGCCACCTACGAGTGCTTGTATAAATGTGCCTGACTGAGTGAGTGAGTAAGGAAAGGTACCTTATCTGTAAGTACAAGATCTTGTCATTGTTTATTGTGTCTGGTGTTGATCTGAGGTATCAACCACAGTTCTCACCTTCTTATACCTGTCGCAGGGTTATAGGTGAATCGATGGTGAATGCGTGGTTATCTGAGTGTATCACGGCATTTCACCCATCTGTGAATGTGAGTTTCACATACACCACAAATTTAGTTATTGTGTGATTATTATTGTGCATGTTATTGCCTGATAAAGAAAGAGATCTAGGGGTGGTTCTAGATAGAAAACTATCACCTTAGGACCACATAAAGAATATTGTGCGAGGAGCCTATGCCACGCTTTCTAACTTAAGAATTGTTTTAAAAAATAAATGGATGGCGATATACTAAAGAAATTGTTCACGACTTTTGTTAGGCCAAAGCTAGA
>WNGS01101691.1:0-11079 GCA_020271785.1 Procambarus virginalis
GTGTGTGATGTTGTGTGTGTGTGTGATATGTGGGTGTGTGGTGTGTGTGTGTGTGGTGTGTGTGTGTACTTACCTATCTGTACTTACCTATCTGTGCTTGCAGGATCGAGCATTGACTCTTGGATCCCGCCTTTCCAGCTATCGGTTGTTTACAGCAATGACTCCTGTCCCATTTCCCTATCATACCTAGTCTTAAAAGTATGAATAGTATTTGCTTCCACAACCTGTTCCCCAAGTGCATTCCATTTTTCCACTACTCTCACGCTAAAAGAAAACTTCCTAACATCTCTGTGACTCATCTGAGTTTCCAGTTTCCACCCATGTCCCCTCGTTCTGTTATTATTACGTGTGAACATTTCATCTATTTCCACTTTGTCAATTCCCCTGAGTATTTTATATGTCCTATCATATCTCCTCTCTCCTTCTTTTCTCTAGTGTCGTAAGGTTCAGTTCCTTCAGTCGCTCTTCATATCCCTTCCCTCGTAACTCTGGGACAAGCCTCGTCGCAAACCTCTGAACCTTCTCCAGTTTCCTTATGTGTTTCTTCAGGTGGGGGCTCCATGATGGCGCGGCATACTCTAAGACGGGTCTCACGTATGCAGTGTAAAGCGCCCTAAAAGCCTCCTCATTTAGGTTTCTGAATGAAGTTCTAATTTTCGCCAGTGTAGAGTACGCTGCTGTCGTTATCCTATTTATATGTGCCTCAGGAGTTAGATTAGGTGTCACATCCACTCCCAGATCTCTTTCTCGAATCGTTACAGGTAGGCTGTTCCCCTTCATTGTGTACTGTCCCTTTGGTCTCCTATCACCTGATCCCATTTCCATAACTTTACATTTACTGGTGTTAAACTCCAGTAGCCATTTCCCTGACCATCTCTGCAACCTGTTTAAGTCCTCTTGGAGGATCCTACAATCCTCGTCTGTCACAACTCTTCTCATTAATTTTGCGTCATCCGCAAACATTGACATGTATGACTCCACTCCTGTAAACATGTCATTTACGTAAATTAGAAAGAGGATTGGTCCCAGCACCGATCCTTGAGGTACTCCACTTGTTACTGTTCTCCAGTCCGACTTCTCGCCCCTTACCATTACCCTCTGGCTCCTTCCTGTTAGGTAGTTCTTCACCCATTCTAGGGCCTTTCCGCTTACTCCTGCCTGCCTCTCAAGTTTGTATAGCAGTCTCATGTGCGGTACTGTATCAAAGGCCTTTTGGCAGTCAAGAAATATGCAGTCTGCCCAGCCTTCTCTGTCCTGCCTTATCCTTGTTACTTTATCATAGAATTCTAAAAGGTTTGTTAGGCATGATTTCCCTGTCCAGAAACCATGTTGGTGCTTGTTTACAAACCCAATGCTCTCCAGGTGCTCAACAAGTCTTAGCCTAATTATTCTTTCAAGTATTTTGCAGGGGATGCTTGTCAATGATACGGGTCTGTAGTTAAGTGCCTCCTCCCTGTCACCTTTCTTGAAAATCGGTACGACATTTGCCTCCTTCCAGCAACTGGGCAATTCTCCCGACATAAGTGACTCATTAAAGATCATTGCCAGAGGCACACTGAGAGCCTGCGCTGCCTCTTTAAGTATCCACGGTGATACTTTGTCTGGTCCAACAGCTTTGTTTGCATCCAGTGTTGTCAACTGTTTCATTACCTCCTCTGCTGTCACCTCTATGTCTGATAGTCTGTCATTTAGGGTAATCGCTTCTAACAATGGGAGCTGCTCAGGCTCGGTTGTGAACACTCCATGGAAATTGCATTCAGTACCTCGCAGATTTCCTTGTCGCTTTCTGTATATGCCCCTTCTGTTTTCCTCAGTCTTGTCACTTGGTCATTTACCGACATCTTCCTTCTTATATGGCTATGTAGTAATTTAGGTTGCTTTTTCGCTTTGACTGCAATATCATTCTCATAATTTCTTTCCGACATTCGTCTTATGTTAATGTAATCATTCCTAGCTCTGTTACATCTAATCCTGTTGTCCTCTGTCCTTTGTCTTCTGTACTTCCTCCACTCCCTCCTGCTTCTCACCTTTGCTTCCTTACATTGTCTATCAAACCATGGGTTATTATATTCCCTCCTGCTTTTTTCCTTTATTGTTGGAATAAATCTCTCTTCAACCTCTTTGCATTTCAATATGACTTGGTTCATCATACCTTGCACTGTTTTTCCTATAAGCTCTTCCTCCCACTGCACTTCTCCCAGGTAGTCCCTTATCCTTCTGTAGTCCCCTTTTCTGTAATCAATTCTCCTTCCCCTTACCTCTTGACCGTTGGTCACAATTTTAAGCTCCATCATGTAGTCAAAGACTAGGACACAATGGTCACTGGCTCCTAGTGGTATTTCATGTTCCAACTGCTCGATGTCTTCTACATTCTGGGTGAAGATGAGATCTAATAGGCTGGGCGTATCCCCTCCTCTTTCCCTAGTATCTTCCTTCACATGCTGTGTTAGGAAATTCCTGTCAATAACGTCTACCAGCTTCGCTCCCCAGGTCTCCTCCCCGCCATGGGGATTCCTCGTTTCCCAATCTATCTCTCCGTGGTTTAGGTCCCCCATGACCAGTAGCTTCGCCTTCATTCTATGCGCTATTGTTGCTGCCCTCTGCAGTTCATCTATACATGCCTTGTTGCTGTCCTCGTACTCCTGCCTGGGCCTTCTACTGTTTGGTGGGGGATTGTAGAGTATCAAGATTACAATCTTCTTCCCATCCACTGTCAGAGTACCATGTATGGAGCTCGTGCTTTCATTGGTACCCGGATTTTCCAGCTCATCAAACTTCCATTTCCGCTTTATTAGGAGTGCCACTCCTCCTCCCTGTCTCTGTGTCCTTTCTTTTCTTATCACCTGGTACCCCTCCGGAAAGATTGCATCCGAGATCATGTCATTTATTTTAGTTTCCACTATTGCCACTATGTCTGGGTCTGCCTCACTAACTCTTTCTTTTATCTCTTCTGCTTTATTGGCTACCCCATCAGCATTGGTGTACCACACCTTGAGACTCTTCTTGGAAACGCGGGTGTCTGAGTTCCCCCCTTTCACTGTGTGTGTGTGTGTGTGTGTGTGTGTGTGTGTGTGTGTGTGTGTGTTAATTGTACCAATGACATTATGCAGGTTTTCACCAGGGGAATGGATTATATTTTGAAAATGCAAAGATGAGAAGTATTGCCATTTATTTGAATAGTAACGCAATTTATCGAATTTCAGACGACTTCGACAATCATTATTCGCATCATTATTACAAACTTTGAAATCATTAGACTTAGAGTGTGACTCAATACTTATGACACCTTTAGTAAGGAAAGGTCGATATTTGCCTCTGACTTATCTACCATTCAAACAAAAGGCTCCCTTCCCGTGGTGAAATCTGTCAACTTATGTAAGAAACTTGAATTTGGTTCTGGCGTTATATATAATAGGTAGGTTTTACTGTTTGCTGACACAACTGGGGTTTTACCCATTGATGGACAGAGAACCGTCCAATGTGATGTGCAAGCTTAAACATAATGAATTGTCGCGATATTAATATAAACTTAAAACAAACTATTTGCTCAGGTGCACTACCTAGGTTGTTCTAATGCGGAAGAGATTGTACATTAAAATATTTTAACAATGAGGCCTATAATCTTTATAAATAATATTCTACCAACTCACAGTAGGGAGTCTATGGGTCACTGAGAGTATATATATATTGATGTAGTTAAACATCAATTTTTTTGTTAACATTATGCCATGACCCCGGATATATATGGTCATTATTTCGTGGAGTTTATTAAAAAGAACAATATAACAGAAGTGTATAGCATGCATCACAGACTCCAGAGTGCTTTTAGTCTCGCCTGCGGGCTATATTGCATCATGTTTGTTCACAGAATAAGCCACCTGGGCATACCTTCTACCTTGTATTATTTACAAAATGTATTTTCTAGAGTAACTTTAAAATTAAATGATAGACGGGTCCTTGCCTATGAACGACGATATTTTCTTATGAAACAGCTTTGTATGAGGACATTTCGTAGAGGTCTGACTATTGGTTCTTATCGATGGTGTAGGGAATATTTCTGTTACTTACTTAACCTAAATAACTGACTAAAAAAGTGGGTCAGGAGGGGTAGGGGAAGGGTGATTACCCTATAAAGCCCCAGACAGGTGCCAACCCTCTCCATTACTGCCCTACGATACCTACAAAATGGAAGGTACCACTCCAAAAAAATATCATGGATTGATGTCCTTGAAGGACCGGGTGAGTATTGATTGTGGTTCCTGACGTATATTATTTTTATTTTTGTAATAATAGTTTTTTATTTATTAATTTCCTTCTTTTCTTTTGCACAGTTCTTGGGTCCTGTCTACATTTGCCGAGTTATAATTCTACGAAGGAGTTTTATCTTGAACGAACTGATGTTTCGTAGTCTAATTGATGACACATGTTGTAGAGGTCACAAGTCTGTGAGGCTTGAGACCTGAGACAAGTAGTATTTTTATTTTGTGAATTAGCATACTTATTCTAATAACAGATATAAATAAATATACTTTTTATTTAATCATCATACATTTTAAATCATACTTACAGATTATACATTCTCACCCCCCACCTCTCTGCCTAGGGCCCCCCAACATAGAAAAGGACCTACCCCCGCAGATAAGCAGCCATCACCTCCACCACTTGCCAGTGAGGAAAAAGAGGAGTCAGCTGCCGCTAAAAAAAACTAGGGTAGAGGACAATGAAATACATCTGCTCATCATGGTGGAGACTCCAGCAACTGATATGGAGGCTTAGAATTCTACTCAGAGGAGGAGGAGGAGGAGTGGAAAGGGTATAATACTACTTTTAATAACATTTTATGTTATTTTGTAGCCTTTACCTAATAAATGAATTAATAACAAAAATGTTTTTATTCTCCAAATGGGCCACATTTTAGACTGTATTATTGGGTGATTGTGGTTCCATTTAACTCTTTTAAAGAGAGAAAGGAGTGGTCGCTCACCCCTGTATGGGAGTCAATTGACGTAAGTGTTTTTTGCCCTGAGACACGATCGGTTGAGCTGGAAGAGATTGACCACATCTGAACAAATACTAGAATGAATTTATATAATATCCATCAACTATGTCATTTTACTTCTACAGGCACAGTCTTGTGGGGTACATAAAGCTGTAATTGTTGGTTTAACCAACCATAAAAGTTTTTCTTCTTGTATTTATAGAAAGAAAGTCTATTATTATACACCAATAATAGACTATTATTTCTGCTTTCTCCCCTATAATAGACTATTATTTCTGAAAAAATTATAACGCGCCCCTATTAAGGACTATTTTCACATAACTTCGACTGTGGCCATTAAGCGCCAGAATACTCACCCCAGGGTGTCGTTCTTCTTGGACGAGGAACCGCCGCCGATAACATCCTCCTCATATTGGAGCCATTTGATTGTACATTTTTCTGGGAGCTACAAGCAAACCAATCTCCAGATGCTGGGTGCTGCCGGCTGACTCATCCTTGATTGTAGAGTCAATGACCTCTATCCCACCATTAACACTTAACGCCTAATTAACAGTTCATTTTGCTGGGGTCTACAGGTAGGACTCCCTCTACTAGCTTTGCTTCACAATTATTAGTATTGTTACAATATTATCATAGTTTTTGTATTATTAGCAGTGTATCAGCAATATTAAATCTATTTCTGAATAATCAGCATTGTTTCAGAATTATTCGCAGCTGTTTAGAAACTATTTGTTCTCATTCAGACTTATCAGCATTGTTTCACAATTATCAACAATGTTTGAGCATTATTAGTATTGTTACAGTATTATGTATTGTTTCAGAATTTCAGTATTATTTCCAACACTTCCATAATTATTTGTTTTGTTTCTGTATTTTCATCATTGTATCAAAATTATTTGCATTGTTTCAGCATTATTTCAGATTGATTAGCAATACTCCAGAATTTTTCGCAATGTTTCCTTATTATTATATATATCAATCAGTATTATAAGCATTGATTTAGAACTACTGGCATTGTTTCAGCATTATTAGCATACTTCAGAATTATTAGCATTGTATCAATACCATATGAACTGTTTAAATACTATTAGCATTGCTTCAGAATTATTATAATTGTTTCATTATAATAAGGATTGTTTCAGTAATATTAGCATTATTTAAGTATTGTTAGCATTCTCTCAGCAATATATGGAGTGTGTACTTAACACCAGGCTGATTACTGATACCGGACCTAACGCCACATTGACCACTGGTACCGGACATAACACCAAGGTGACTACTGGTACCGGACATAACACCAAGCTGACTACTGGTACCGGACATAACACCAAGCTGACTACTGGTACTGGACATAACACCAAGCTGACTACTGGTACCTGACCTAACACCAAGGTGACAGGACGCCACGTGCGGCCTGTGTGAAGGGAAGCTAATGCCGCCAAGGCATGGACGCCATGCATTAGACTGGTGGTGCATCAGTGATATTCCCATGACTGTCACACCACAGTTAACCAAGAGTGAAATAATTTACTGGGATGTGAGTGTGGCCGGCTAATTACGTTAGTGTTATCTTTCATTTCGTACTTGTTACCATGCGATCGACTCCTACGAATTGGCTTAGCAGGACTATTTAGGCTTAGCAGGACTATTTAGGCACCTGCTACGGGTCTTGAGTGGAGGAGGTGAGGCCTGCCGTGTTGCTTTGTTATGACGACACCCTGTGTGATGACGTCGCCACAATGTCATAAGTGTCGGGATTGTAGTAAACCCACATTTAGGGTAATAGTCCCCGAAGTTTTCAGTGTTTCATTATTCATTTAGATATTTCAGTAATATACACGTGAACGGAGTCTGCGTGACTCGTACAAAGTTTTCATACAGACCAGAGTATTTTTTTTATACTCAGTATGTAGTCAAGTGATTTCGTGTGTGTGATGACTTCACTATGTTATCGTTCAGTGCCATAAAACTCGCTGTTGTGTACTTTTCTTACATACGTTTTCTTTCAGAGATCATTACTGGGTTTCAGTTCTTGCAATATTGTCTGACAAAGTGTTGTGATACTGATTGACAAAGTGACGATGACTGGTGTGCAGCTGTACACCAGTTATCGTCACATGAAACTGTCAGTGTGATAAGAAGGTATTACTGGAGTTATCACGCATGTTTAAGTTAGTTCATTCTGTGCCTCACCGGTCGTGGAGACAGGTGATCTTAAAGCATACTAACTCTCCTGGAGTCATTCCTATCGGGATTATGCTGATTGTTTAGCTTTGCTGGCGTGATGCTCTCATTTAACGTGTAAACCCTCCTACTGTAATAGTGTTAAGCTTGGTCAGTAAACTTATGTTAGTATTACGAAAGATTTCCTTTTAACTCCTTCCTAAATACTACCACACACCTAGATACGTTTGTGAGAGTTTGGTTGAGTGGAAGAAATGAAATTGGTATAAGGAATTGAGCTCGGAAAATTTCGAAGAATTTTCTTTATTCTGTAACCTTTATTCCTGTCGTGATATTCAGTTAGGTCGCCTGAGGAAGGACTTGCTTAGCTAACACACCAGTGTAGTAAGCAGCTCATTCCTCACTTTGGGACCATGTACGAACAATTGACTAGGCGCGAGCAAACGCCGAGACCCCAATGAAAATTGAAATCCCCTCCACTTGGCCGTCGACCTTCGCTATTCACCGACTCCAAGATGGCCGACCAACATGGCGGCTCAAGATGTTTACTAAGATGGCAGCTGTTTCCATGACGACGACTGGCTAGCGCCCGGGAGGTCCACAGCTCACCCACGCCGTCCCAGGCCTAGCTTGTTCGCGCGCAAATCTTTAGTCTCGCTCCAAGCCGTACAATAGATGATGCTATCGGATCTATCTCTGTCCACAGACGTGCTACCCCGGCCAGGGTAACATTTCTGGACTACTGATAACTGGGGCTCTCACATGAGCCCAAACACTAGATGTTTCGGTTTCTGGTTACCAAACTTAAGTCCGCACACTTAACAAGTGTACTGGCTCCCACAGGCATAAGAGCACTATTGCAAGTGAGCTGGTGAACCATCCCCTCACAACGTTAGTCTACTTAAGTCCCCTTTGGCATACCTGGGTAGTGTTGCTTCACAGCTCTGCACCTTATCTGTCATAACATTTGGTTGGAACCCCCTAGTTACTTACGCCCTATAACGTCTTCCGTTTGGCCAAGATTACGTCCAAGTGACGAGAGATGACGATATTCTGGTGGTGGAGATTACCACTTTGTGTAATACTCTCAAATATCGCAACATCGGAGTCGTGACTGTTGTTCTCACCACGATGCATCACATTCATTGATGGCCTGCAGATGCGGAACCCTTGCTCAGTGTTTCAGGCTGTTGAAATCGTTGCAAGTGTGAAAATCCATTTCATCTCATTCAGTGTTATTAGCAATGAATCAGCATGATTAGCATTGCTTCAATATTTTTAGAATTGCTTAAATATTATTACCATTGTTTCAGTGCGGGTAATAAGTGAAATCCCGACTAGGCTTCAGTTATTGCCTCAAGATCGTCAAAGGTTTCAATTGAATCCCTGGTTTAATTGTTTATCAGCATGTTCTGGTTAAGTGGTTTAGAAGTAGGCTTGGGAGTTCCAAGTGAGCAGGTTGGAATCCTCATCACAGCTCCTACTAATTTTCTAATTTTTTCAGCTTATTTGAAATGCTTTAACATTATTATTATTCCTTTAGTATTATTAGCATTGTTTCAGTATTATTTGCACTGTTGCTGAATTATTAGCATGATTTCTGAATTATTGGCATTGTTTTCAGCATTTGTTCCACGTTATCAGTTATTTTTTTTCATTATTTCATTATTATTAAAAAAATTAGCATTATTAGCGTTGATGCAGTATTATTATCATTATTTCCTAATTTCATTACTCTGATTCAGAAATATTAACATTATGTCATAATTATCATCATTTTTTATCTTTCATTTTTTCTAAAATTGTTTCATGGTTTCAGTATTACTTGCATTGTTCCAGAATTATTAGTATTTTTTCTACACAACTAAAAATTATCAGTATATTATCATTCCTTCGGAATTATCATAGTTTCAGTATAAGTAGCATATTTTCAAAATTATTGTCATTGTTTCAATATTATTATTAATTTCAATATTATCCATATCTCAACTATGGTATTTGTGCTTGGGGTTCTACTACCCAAAATCATTTACGTCCTCTAATTACTCAACACAAGCTGCTATTAGGACAATATCCAGCTCTGGCCCCAGACATCACTCGTACCCCAACTCAAATCTCTGAATATGTTAGATATTAAGTCACTGCACATTCTCTCATGTGTATCATACATATATAAAACGCTGAACTGTAATGCCAATCCTGAACTCAAAAGCTTCATTGCTGGTTGTAACAGAACCCATGAGCACCACACCAGAAATAAATACAGTTTTGATATTCCAAGAGTACGGCTTAATCAAACTAGAAATGCTCTACAAATCAAGGGACCCAGAATGTGGAATGACCTCCCCAACCATGTTAAAGACTGTACCTCTCTCAACCAGTTTAAGAATAAAACTAAACACTACCTAATAAATTCCCTGTAACCTACCTTACCCCTCTAGTTCAACCCATGTCTGTTATTTTTTTAATCAACAATAATTAATTAGTCGTGCTGAGTTGCAGTACACTCTTGGGGATCATCTCGAAACAACTTCTGATGTTCTCTGATGATTTGATGAGTGGAGCACTATTATCGTCCTGAAAATGATGGTAAAGGTTAGTAAGGATTTCTGAATTAGAGAGCGCTGTCTCAGTGTCAGTGCTTTCGGAAGGGGAAGCAGGGAAGGTTTCACTGTGGCTGTATGGACCTGTAAATGAGGTGAAATTGGTTAACACAGTGGGAGGAACCCCATGGTAGGGCTTGAGTAAATTAATGTGGCACAGCTGGGTCTTCCGCCGCCTATCGGGGGTCACGAGAACGTAGTTGAAGTTGTTCCGGCACTCCTTAACACGGTAGGGTCCTGAGAACCTGTTCTGTAAAGGAGAACCTGGGATAGGGAAATAGGCAAGCACTAAGTCTCCTGGTGTAAACTTCCTTACTTTACAGTGCTGGTCGTAACGAGTCTTCATCCTCTCCTGGGCTTTCTGTAGGTTGTTGCTGGCAAAGGAATGGACCTCTCTAGAATGTGTCGGAGATTTGAAGATACTGGGGCACATTCTGATGCTCACTGAAGTGGCATCACGTAGAGAATCCTTGAAAGCCTTGAGAGGTGTACGGCACTTACGTCCGTAGAGCATCTCATAAGGAGATACTCCTAGTGACTCGTTGGGAAGACTTCTGAAAATACACATGATGAGATCAATTTGCCTATCCCAATCCTTTGAGGTCTCGTTACAAAACTTTTTTAAGAGTGCCTTGATGGTTTGATGACTACGCTCGAGAGAACCCTGTGAAGCAGGATGATAGGGGCTGGACAGTACCTGTTTGATGTTGAACTCCTCCAGAGTCCGTTTTGAAGAGATCACTGGTGAAGTTGGTACCACAGTCGCTCTGAATCTCCCTCGGAAATCCATACTGGGTGAAGATTTTCAGTAGATTCTTCACCACTGTAGCAGCCGTAATTTTTTCACTGGAACTGCTATCGGAAATCTGGTGGTAGGACACAGGATGGTTAAGATATATGCATTGCCTGCACTGGTCCGAGGTAAGGACCAACGCAGTCGATAATGAGCTTGTGGAACGTTCCTCAGGCACCTGAATGGGTATCAGTGGTGCTCTGGGAATGGAAACGTTCGGTTCCCGGCTAACTGACACCGTGGCATAATCTGACATGAGTTTTGACGTCGTTTACCATACCTGGCCATAGTAGTCTTGTCGAATTCCATGGTAAGTCTTGTTGAACCCGTAGTGTGACAAAGCGCCGTTGGCCAGGTGTAGAATCGTGGGCCGCAGGCTGGTAGGAATCACTAGTTGTTCAACGTCTGCCCAATCGTCCTCGTCCTTCAGTTTACTGGGTCTATACCTGCGATAGAGTATTTCGTTCTCCATAAAGGCCCCAGAACACTGTCGGATTGGG
>WNGS01101693.1:0-16342 GCA_020271785.1 Procambarus virginalis
ATGTCTGACCATTTAGCCATAACAGCTAAAATACACGTGGCTAATGTTGACCTACCTGGCACTAAGCTGAGAAGGCGCAGGCTAACAGTAAGGAAAGAGCAAGAAGAATTTTTTTATAGACAGCAATAGAACATTGGTATAACAATTGAGCTGAGAATGTCAACAGTTTTATGATGACCTCGTAAATAAAACCGTACGATGGCCAATCAAAAATAGTGATCACACCAAACAAAAAGACGTACTGGGAAACAACAGACACAACAGTACTATGATGATGCTAAACTGAAAGAACTTAATCATTGCTAGACAGACAGGAGAGCATATAAGAGCCTTAGAACTCTTCAAATGTTAAACTGTTTCAGGCCGCGCTTGCAGCGGCAAGGGAGAGAATGACTGAACTGAGTCAAAATGAATGACTCACCGGGACGGGTTTTGTTTAGTGGACTTTGCCCAGTTGGCATTCGTATGCAGGTTAAGCCTGGAAGGCATTAAAAACAATTATTGGTAAAAATAGTAGATCAAGTTTCACACCTAAACTCCGCACACAGGAAATAGCATATCATGTTAATTTGCTATGAATGGGCTCAGTTCCAGCTTTGGAATGTTACAAGCTAGCACTAGGGACATGTCTTCTTCTTCTTGAGAATAGGTGCAGTTTGCATGAAGGGTTAACCCTCCCGATGACTGCACCAGGACAGACGTAAGGAGATGCGTTGACGGTTAGGATGAGAAGAAAGTCAAAAGCGGTAGATGTGATGGGCCGTAGAGAGAGGAGAGGCGGCGAAAACTGAGTCGAACGTTAGAGGGAGACACCCCGCACCGGGGGCGGGGCGTCGCGGTCACGGTGGCAGCCACGCACGGCTTAGCAGTGTGTGCAAGACGGGAACTAATACTTCTCCGGAAACTTGTATATCGGAAAGCGCAAGCAGTACGCTTCCCAAATCACCCGCTCGTCAACGGGCAGCCGGCCACTAGGCAGCGCCCTCGGCTGAGACATCCTATCCGGCACCCGATACACAAACTCCTTCACCCGCGACACCCAGATAGTGGACGAGCACCACGGGATCGGAAGCACCCGGGCATCTCGATAAGGGCCCAACTCCGGACCCTCACAGGGCACGACTCCAGCAGACGGAACCAGGCAATCCCCAGACCGGAGCAAGGAAGGAGGGGATACAGCAGGGGATGCAGGCGCGGCACCGACCCCACCACCGGGCACAGGACCCGAGGCCCCCCGGCGCACATCTTTCCGCAACATCACGACGAGGTCCCGATCATCAGGGACAACCCCCCACTGCGGAGATCCAACAGCAGGAGACGCAGGAGGAGAGGCACAGGTAGCAACTTCGGAGTCTCGCACAGCACCAACATCCTCGGAGGGGGGCGCCAGATCATCATACTCCCCACCTCCTCCCAAGGCACACCACGAGGGGGAGACACACTCCGAGCCCGCCGTGAACGCTTCGAGACAGGTCGCACCACACCACGCCCAGCAGGCCCCGCCGCAGGCACGGCCACCATCTTCACATCCACACAGGTCACACCAGCACTGTCCGAAGAGTCCACAGAGGCCACATCACCCACACTGTCCACATCATCCAGGGAAACAGCCTCAGAACACCGACGCGCACGCTTCTGCAAAGGGATGGAAAGAGCAGAACTACAGTTGTCAGCACACACAGGCACGGCAGGCACCTCTCCCTGCCGAAGCACCCCCTCTAAAACAGCAGAACCCGTATTCCCGGGAGCCGGTATCACATCCACAGGCGGGACATGGACCTCCACCGGGACATCCTGCACAACACGCAGCTCAGGCGACGGCCCAACACCCACACACACCGGCTCAACATCCCCAGGGGCCACAGCAGGCACCAGACGGGTCGTGCAGGCCGTAGAATTCACCTCAACAGGCGGAGCAGCAGACAGGCAATCAGGCGCCGCAGGCACAGTACCCACTCCATCCTCAGAACCGTCCGAAAGTAACAAGGGTGGGAAATCCTCCGCACGAAAAACATGCACCCGACCAGCTGCTCCCACGTCGCACGCTGCAGCCAGATGACCCTCGTGACCACACCGATAACAGGTGCGCGGTTGACCCCGATACTGGCAGTGGAGCGTGTATCCCAACACGGACATCGACGACGGTACACTACACTTCAGCGACATTGTCAGGGTGCGGGAGCCGTCAAGCATACCAACACAGTGCCCGGCAACGACCCTGTTCCAACGAACACTTAACACTGTCCCAAACCGTTCGAAACAGGAGGTCAAAAAGTCGTCCTGAAATTCGAAGGGGGCACCGCCACAGACGTCAAGGTGACACTAAGATTCACTACCTTAACGGAGCCAGCAGTATCAGGGAGAGGGTAAACACGCCCCTCACACCGCTCGAGAAACGCCTGAAAGGCAGTCTGGAGGCGGAACTTTACCACAGCACGGTTGCCCTGAAGCAGCTGGATGCCCACCAGGTCCGACAGCTGCACATGAAGCACGTCCACCAGGGCGACACCAACCAATGGATGGCCCACTGGTACCGTAAACGCCAGACCAGCCGACAATGTCCTCTTCACTGGGGGGCGAGAAGTCCCCATGGCTAAGCAAACGTCACCCTGTCAGTGGCAGACCACCACCAGCAGGGCAAACCAGCAATCACCCAACGTAAACACTAGCCAGTGCGGAGAGACCTCAGGAGCGTCCGACCTGGCCGGTGGTCACCACGCAACTCCCCAGACATTGTCATCCATAATGTCTAATGAGTTGTGTATGACAGGTTAAAGCCAATGCACCTATCTAGAATACCTCCATATATTTGCGTTGGTTGATTCTTACTGATAATTTGAACATCACCATATGCATCGAGAAGTGCCAACAATCTTCTCCCGTTGGTGTTTGTGAGTTGATCCCCTAATTGTTTGTGTTTAGCATTTAAATCCCCAATTAATATTGTAGGGTCAGTATGTGCAAAACTAGGTAGGTCAGTATACTGGAGGAGGCCAGTAGGTGCATAGACATTCAAACATTAAGTGTAGAGTTACCAACGTGTACCCGGATACCATGATATTGAAACCCCTCTCGTTGTTGGGCGGGAAGTGGCTCATGTGGCAGGGATTTTTTAACATACATGAGAAGTATTTTTTTTATCTGGGATTTTAACGCTGATAACTAGACAAATTCTGCGAGGTTTTACCTGCGGGAGTTAGGGTTTCTTGGAGGCAGACAATATCTATGTCTTCAGTCATAACCTTATGATGGAGGTCTGAATACCGTTTTCTAAGAGAAGCAATATTCCAACTGAGTATCTTGATGACACTGTACTTGTTTTTATGAGATTCAGAGGCCGCCATTGTTCTTTTGTACTTTATCAGTCTGCAGTTTCAGGAAAGCAAGTGTCTCCCGATACCGGTTGTAGTGCTCTATTACACCTTTTTCCTCTTCAGTCAGCACATCACCTGTCACCATGTCTTTAAAGTTGTCACGGCGGAAGCATCTGGGATGTGGCGTGTTCGGCCCGAGGCGGGCATCCACGTCCAGCTGATCTTCGTCATTGTGACTACAAGCGTCACTGGTTTCACTTTGTTCTTTATCACAATCACTTTCATCATTTCCACTACTATTTTCCTTCAAACAGAGTTTATTAGTCCTGGTATCAACATCATGCTCGTCATCTTCATTAAAGTTCTCACCCTCGGTGTCACTTTGTTCATTATCAGGATCAGTTGCGTCATAATACTCAACAGCACTATGCGTTTCTACGTGGAATAGTTGACCTCTGTTCATAGCGCACGACGTTGATGAGGCTGGGGTGTGGGGAGCCGTGGTGGGTGGGCCCAGCTGGTGTGAGGGCTGGGACACCCCCTGCTGGGGTCTCCCCTGGGGTGCTGGCCGCCTGGGAGCACATGGTGGTACCCCAGGGTGGTGTGGCTCGCACACAGTTAATGCTCTCACAGTATCCTGAAGAGTGGTTATCTTCGTCTTTTGGTGCATGATTTCCTTATTTTGTTCAGTTATCTGCTTGGTCAGCTTTTCCACAATTTTGCTTTCGTTTCGGTCCGTCCTGGATCATTCTCAAGTCGATTGTGATGAAGTTGTTGTTGTTAAAGATTTAGCTACTCAGGACGAAGTGTCCACGTAGCACGGGCTATGGTGAGCCCGTAATTGAGTTTGGTTATACATGATAACCTTTTTCCTGTGATATTTAGGTCTAAGTTTAAAATGGAGGAGGGGATTTCTCCTTTTTCCCTGCTTATTTATCGCTTCTGTTTTAGTGCACTGGTTTTAATCATGTTTTATTAACATTATCTTGGTGGTGGATGTAGATGCAGAATGCTCACTGAGTCCCATTCCTCAACAGCTTTTCTAATCATTGTAGTCGCGGTGGAATGTGCATCTAATGCAGCTGCTGTCGTTGGATTAATGTTGAGTTTGATGCGCAAAGGGTTCAGTAGCTTCACATTCCAGTAAGTAGTGCAATAATGGCGCCTCTGCTTCAGTTCCACATATGTGACACTCTTTAACTGTTGGATTCATTACCTCCCATCAGCACTTGTAACCAAGTCTGAGTCTGTGTATGGCTACTGCAATGTCTCTTTATCTTTTTGCCAGGCTTGAAAGAGTAGTACCCAGTGGCTTGTTCGTACCATATCGCAGTGGATCTTCCTTTCGCTACTTTGGCTCTGTGGCGACTTTTGATAGTTGAGAATATTTTCTTCTTGATTTGCTCCTTTATCTGTGACAAACTTGGAGGTATTTGAACCTGTACAACAGGTAGAGCAGTGTCAGTTTTTGCTAGTGAATCTGCCTTTTCATTACCATCTATGCCAATGTGACTTGGTATCCAATTTAGGGTGATTGACAGTCCTCGATTATGGGCTTCTTTTCCTATATGCTGAATTTCTGTGAGGAGTTGTATATTATCTCTGTGCTGACTGGATAACAAATGCCCGGAGCGAAGATTTAGTCGGTATGAATGATGACATCATGTAAATTATTCTCAATTGTATAGTTTGCCTCCTTCAGGGCATATAATTCTGTTTGCAATGTTGAGCACCCACTATTCATGCTCCAGTAAGCCTCATGGTTGGTAGTGGAAACTGCTGCCCCAGCAGAACCTCTTTCTTGATCAACTGATCCGTCTGTGAAGATGTGAGTCGTTGTGGGTCTAGAGATAGTTTCCATTTGTTGTTCTATTACTTCCTTGAGCCTCTGCGGGTCACATGCTGATTTTTTAACTGGTAATCTTTCAATGATTATCTTTCGACTCGATTCTTCCCATGGAGGAGGCTGTCGAAAGTGTTGATATGGTCTATCTTCCCCTTTGTTTTTAATGGTCCATTTCAGGTCCATTTTCTCTAAAATCTTGACCACATTATCCATCCATGAGCTTGTTCTATACTGTAGGTTTTTCTGAAAGGATCTCTGTATGCTGTCTTTGACTGACAGCCTGGCGGTTGTTCTAGTAAGTTTTTCTATTGTGGTGGCTATCCTTTGTTTCATCCTGTTTTCTAATGCTGGTAAATTTGTTTCCATTCTAAGGTTCTCTCTACGCGTCCATATAGGTGCTCCCAGCAGTGTTCTCAGAGCATCATTTTGAGACGCTTCCAGTTTCTCCCATTGGTTATCACTGAGGGATGTAAGAGCAGGAGCAGCATAGTCAATGAGTGACCTAACTGCTTGAACGTAGTACATTTTGAGTACTGGTAGAGATGCACCCTCTCTAAGACTGGTCAGAGAGCGCAAAGCTGAGTTTCTGGCTTTACAGCGTTGCCGAAGATATTCAATTTCTTGAGTGAATTTCAACTGGTTGTCTATTATGACTCCTAGGTATTGAAAAGAGGTAACCCACTCGATTTCTTGTCCTTGTATTGCGAGTCTAATGTCTTGAGTTCTCATTTTAACGGCCATTGCTTTTGTTTTATTGCTGTTTATTTTCACTGCTATGCGTTCCGCTTCCCTGCTGATAATATCTAGGCATTTTTGTGCATGGTTCCTTGCACCTTTGCCATTGATGATGACCACAAAGTCGTCTGCATAGTTAAGAAGTTTGGCTTTTGGTAGCTTGAGCTTCATGAATTGTTCCATGAGACAGTTGGAGGAAGGGGCTTAGTATTCCTCCCTGCGGAGTTTCATTTTCCAGCCTCATTGTGGTCGATGTTTTTCCTTGGAATTTGACTTTAGCTTCTCGGTTAAGCAGGCTACCTTTGGCAAAAGCAAGAGCGTGTCCTTTGATTTCCTTATCCACAAGGCAGCACAGTGTAGCTGGAGCACTGGCTAACTCAAAGGCTTTTTCAAGCTCTAGAAAAATAAGGATTCCAGGTTTGTCATTGATTTTATCCAGGAGGGAGGTAAGGCATTCTGTGGTGCCAACACCTTTTCTGTAAGCAAACATATTTTGGTGTAGTGGATTGGCTTTCCATTCAATTCGATTAAGGGCCATTCTTTCTGCAGTTTTGGCCAGACAGCTTATTAATGAGATGGGTCTTGGATTTCCTGGGTCTTTAGGTTTTGGAATGGGAACTATAATTGCACTGTTCCAAGAGAGTGGTCGGGTTCTTGTCACCCATACTCTGTTGATGAGATTCAAGAAGGCTTCTTCACCCTTCTAGCTTGGCTAGCATGTTGTAAGTGATTTTGTCCTCGCCTGGAGCTGTATTTTTGTTTTCTTTGTAGCACTTCTGAGTTCTTTCAGATTGAAAGGTTGGTCTAGTTCGTCAGGTAAGGCTAAAGCATCATCTATTTTTTTCCATCTTGCTGCTTGAAGTCTTTGTTGGTGAGTCAGAGTTGCTTGAGGAAGTTGAGTGGAACTGGCTCTTGAAGCAAATAGATTTGCTAGCCTTTCTGCTTCTTGCTCTGGATGAACATGATGCGGCGGAGCAGGAGGCGATTTTCCTTTGGCCTTGGTTAGCCTCGTGGACGGGAGATGTCTCCCGATGTGATGAAGTAGAGACAGGCAATAAATAGGCGAGAGAGCTGAGGAGTAAAGTAAGGTGTAGTAGAGGGGATAGTAATAATAATAAGAGCTGCAGAGGGCCTATTGGCCCATACGAGGCAGCTCCCATTATAACCACCGAATGAGGAGGAGATTAGAATAAGAGGATAGCAAGGGAGCATAGGAGAAGACAATGAACAGAAAAAGGGAGGGAAAAGAAAGGAAAGAGAAAGAAAGATAAATGGAAGGGGTAGGCTTATGTTAGGTCACGTTTGTTAGAAACATTAGAGCATTTGAGTATATACTGTGAAAGGGAAGAGTCCACAGCAACATAGCCAGGACTCAAGTTCATGTTGGGTACATTGTGTATTAGAGCCGATTCAACAAGACGGCGTCTGTGTAGAGTAGAGGCAGGAAAGATTATTTTGGAGGAAGACCAATCAATGGGATGATTAGAATCCCTCACACGGCAGAAGAGAGCATTGTTAGTGTCTGCAGACTTAACACTTCTCTTGTGTTCTTTAAGTCTGTCATTCAGTGTACGGCCAGTTTCGCCAAAGTATTGGAGAGGACAAGACGAACAGGAAATAGAGTAGACACCAGCAGCATTAGAAACAGGAGCAGCAGTGTGAACTAGATTGCTACGAAGTGTTAGTTTATCGAAAGGCGAGTTTAATGTCAAGAGGACGAAAGGTATTGGTAAAAGTTTTGAGTTCAGATATGAAGGGAAGGCATAGTACAGTGCTACTAGTGTTGGAAGCAGGTTTAGGATGAAAGAAATTTCGTTTAGCTTGAGAGTTGGCAGAGTTGATGAAATGCAAAGGGTAACCAAGGCGAGAGAATTTGTAGATAAAGGCAATTTCAGAATCGAGAAACTGAGGGTCGCTGATGCGTAGAGCGCGGAGGAAGAGAGAGACGAGGACACTTTTCTTAACAGAAGGAGGATGGTAGGAAAAGAAGTGAATGTACATGCCACTATGCATGGGTTTACGGTAGACAGAGAAAGAGGACCCAGACACAGAGCTGTGGACATGAACGTCAAGAAAAGGAAGGAGGGAATTAGATTCCCACTCAACTTTGAAATGGATAGAAGGAGCCAGATTGTTAAGAGAGGCGAGGAAAGGCTGAAAAAGATTAAGGTCATGAGGCCATAAAGCAAAAATGTCAACATAGAGAAGCCAGAGAGAGGGACGAGTATCAATAGAAGAACAGTTTCGAAGTATTCCATGTAGAAATTAGCAAGAACAGGGGAGAGAGGGGAACCCATAGCGACACCGAAAGTTTGAGTGTAATATTTACCGTTGAAAGAGAGAGTTAGTCAACATAGTCTAATGAGATCGAGGAAAACGTCAGTGGGAAGCGGGAGAGGAAGAAGGCCCTCTGACGCCTTCTGTCTAAGGAAAGAGAGAACGTCATCGAGCGAAACATTAGTGAACAGAGAGTCGACATCAAGACTAAGCATCTTACAAGAGGGCTGCAGGCGCAGTTTTTCTATGAAGTCCTGAGAGTGACGAAGGTGGGCAGGGGAAAAAGTGCCAAGGTAAGGCGTCAGGGTTTTAGCGAGCCAGGAGGCAAGAGGATAGCTGACAGAACCACGCGAAGAAATGATAGGACGAAGAGGAACACCAGGTTTATGAGTCTTAGGAAGACCATAGAAATAAGGAAGAGGAGGACAGATGACACGGAAACGTTTAATGAGATCAAAGTCAGGAGGACAAAGACTAGAGAGCTGTCTTAGTTTGCGGTTAAAGGAAGTTTTAAGGCGATCCAAAGGGTTAGAAGTCAGAGGAGCATAAGTGCGAGAGTCAGAGAGCAAGACATCTGCTTTTCGGAGGTAGTCCGAAACATTGATTGGTCTTCCTCCAAAATAATCTTTCCTGCCTCTACTCTACACAGACGCCGTCTTGTTGAATCGGCTCTAATACACAATGTACCCAACATGAACTTGAGTCCTGGCTTTGTTGCTGTGGACTCTTCCCTTTCACAGTATATACTCAAATGCTCTAATCTTTCTAACAAACGTGACCTAACATAAGCCTTCCATTTATCTTTCTTTCTCTTTCCTTTTCTTTCTTCTTCCTTTTTCTGTTCATTGTCTTCTCCTACGCTCCCTTGCTATCCTCTTCTTATTCCTATCTCCTTCTCATTCGGTGGTTATAATGGGAGCTGCCTCGTATGGGCCAATAGGCCTTCTTCAGCTCTTATTGTTATTACTATCCCCTCTACTACACCTTACTTTGCTCCTCGGCTCTCTCGCCTATTTATTGCCTGTCTCTACTTCATCATCACGACGGGAGACATCTCCCGTCACGCAGGGTGCAGTTGCGCTTCCACAGATCTCCAGTATCTTCTATTGATACTGGTAATGGCTCAAAAGGGCCACCACAACGGGCTATTCATGCCCGTGCCACCTCTTGGGTGGCTTAATCTTCATCAATCAATCATCTTCCTCATCACAATCGACTTGAGAATGGTCCAGGACGGACCGAAACGTCGTCGTCCCTTCACCTTCTAGTGTGTGGTCTGGTCAACATTACACAAGGCTCTAGTGAATGGGTCTTTAATGGAGACCTTCAGCCAGTACAATTAATAAAGCGTTGTTGTAACGACCTGTGCGGTTTCCACTAATAATGGTGGCTTTGTTTACGTTAAATTTGAATTATAGTGAAAAGTTTGAAAGCTCCGACATTTGGTGCTACATGGCCTTCCCGGTTTGGTGCTTTGTTGATAATTATTTACTTGTAAGCTCAGAAGCACTACTTGGTTGTTCTCAATATTCTTCAGCCGTTTGGTTTAGAAGCTCGTGAAATGGTGTTATATACTTGAATAAAGCCGCCACGATTGAAGAAAGATATACAGGTTTAGTGAGTAGTCCCTCGATTGCTTGGCAGTCTTGGGTCTGGTCCGAGGCGAGATGTTGGAAAAGTACAGATACAATTAATCCTTTTGATAGCTTTGCCTTTTATTCATTGCCCCCCCCCCTCGTTCTTTGCCTTGTGTACTCTCCAAGTTGTGCTTTGGCTCTTTGGTCCCGCCTCTCGACTGTCAGTCAACTGGTGTACAGATTCTTGAGCCTACTGGGCTCTATCATATCTACATTAGCAACTGTGTATGGAGTCAGCCTCCACATCATCACTGCCTAATGCATTCCATTCATCCATTGTGTATGGTGAGTGGTGTAGACCTTAGACCTACGCACCAGTGTTAATGGCCTCGTTACCACGGTCCCAGAAGAGTGGAAACAGACCTTGAATCCATGGTAACATTAAACACTATAACTACCAATTTCGGGACAGACAACCGTATCCAAATCGAATGTTTTCATCCGGTTGATTAATAAGACACGAGGTAAATACCTAGTAAATTATAGCAACGGTCAATTGGGTCCATATTGACGGGGGGGGGGGGGGGGGCAGGAACGTTGTGATTGGTACTGATAAAGGGGGGTTGGGGAGGATATCACACCAGGTGTTGAATGCCGCTAAAGTATAGCAGGTGATATTATCATGTATCTTAACTTTATTAAATTTTGTTAGTACGGTGCTATGGGGGAGGGATATTATTCAGTTGGATTATTAGCTGTAGATTCTTGGCTTGAGCTGGCCCTCGGATATACTGGTTGTTAGGTCAAGGTCAACCTTCTAGGATGTCCAATTAAGGTCAACTTTAGTTAAGAGCACCAGGGCTCAAATGAATAGTTTTTGCATACATCAGTTCGCCAACGAATTCTTTTTAGGGTCCGAAAGGCGAGTAGTGGGTGTTCCATATGCTAGAGATGAGTATTTGTTCAGAGGAATGAGTACCTGCCTAATTGTGCTTGCGGGGGTTGAGCTCTGGCTCTTTGGTCCCGCCTCTCAACTGTCAATCAACTGGTGTACAGGTTCCTGAGCCTATTGGGCTCTATCATATCTACATTTGAAACTGTGTATGGAGTCAGCCTCCACCACATCACTGCCTAATGTATTCCATCTGCCCGAAATGAAATATATATGAAAGTGCACCATATGTGCCCCGTAGGATGAGTGGTGGTTGTGTTTCAAGTGATGAGCATTTGTCCACCGAGAGGAATTTTTGCTGATCCCGAGGGTCGAGTAATTTTTGTTCATGTCGTAGCTGGAGAGAATGAAATACGTCTTTAAGATCCCGAGGCAGGATCAACAACATTCAGAGAGCAACGCAGCAATATTCAAGGCCGAGAAATATGTTGATCACCTTAAAATAATCCCAGGATAACGAGACGTAACATCTCGAAGCTCAAAAATCCTTACATCATCGCCAAAGTTCAGCATAAAGAAGGCGTCCTTCGTCTGATTGTATATTTGCTGCTCTGATTATCCAGCCTAACAATTATTCTTAGCCTGGATCCGGTAATATTCTGAAGCGAGACACTTGACTAGTTTTTATTAGCGGTTTATATATATTTTTTAATTCGTGCGTGGGATGCTCTGAACGGCGATTAAACCTGTAGTGTTTGGGTCTACAACTGGCGGACGTAACTAAGTGGAGGCAAATAGCAGTGATAGGAAGTAGCAGTGAGTTTTAACCCTTGAAGATTGAAAAAAAAATATCTTAAGGGGTCTGCAAGATCTTCTATTAAGGCTAAGAGAGTTAAAAAAATAGAGCAGAGAGCCGTTTATCAAGGTCAGGTCTTGTCTTTATTGAAAACCAGATCTTCAAGCGAGAGAATTTTTTTTCACAAAAACAAATTAATTTTTTTATAATAGTTCCGGTATAATTTGCAGTGGATTCCACCACACTAAAATATACTTTTTGTAAATGTTGCGTTGTGTGTGTGTGTGTGTGTGTGTGGGTGTGTGTGTGGTGTGGGTGTGTGTGTGGTGTGTGTGGTTGTGTGTTGTGTAGTGGTGTGTGGTTGTGTAGTTGTGTGTGTGGTTGTGTATGTGTGTGTGTGTGTGTGGGATTGTGTGTGTGTGTGTGTGTTGTGTGTGGGTTGTTGTGTGTGTGTGTTGTGTGTGTGCGTGTGTGTGTGGTTGTGTGTTTGTTGTTTTGTTGTTGTGTTGTGTTGTTTTGTTGTTTAGTTTTGTGTGTTTGTTGTGTTTTTGTGTGTGTAGTTGTGTGTGTGTGTGTGGTTGTGTGTGTGTGTGTGTGTGTAGTGTGTGGTGTGTGTGTGTGTGTGGTTGTGTGTGTGTGTGGTTGTGTAGTTGTGTGTGGTTGTGTAGTTGTGTGTGGTTGTGTGTGTGTGGTTGTGTGTACTCGCCTAGTTGTACCCACCTAGTTGTGCTTGCGGGGGTTGAGCTCTGGCTCTTGGACCCGCCTCTCAACCATCAATCAACAGGTGTACAGTTCCTGAGCCTAATGGGCTCTATCATATCTACACTTGAAACTGTGTATGGAGTCAGCCTCCACCACATCGCTTCCTAATGCATTCCATTTGTCAACCACTCTGACACTAAAAAGTTCTTTCTAATATCTCTGTGGCTCATTTGGGCACTCAGTTTCCACCTGTGTCCCCTAGTGCGTGTGCCCTTGTGTTAAACAGCCTGTCTTTATCAACCTGTCGATTCCCCTGAGAATCTTGAATGTGGTGATCATGTCCCCCCTAACTCTTCTGCCTTCCAACGAAGTGAGGTTTAATTTCTGCAGTCGCTTCTCGTAGCTCATACCTCTCAGCTCGGGTACTAGTCTGGTGGCAAACCTTGTGTGTGTGGTTGTGTAGTTGTGTGTGGTTGTGTAGTTGTGTGTGGTGTGTGTGTGTGTGGTTGTGTGTGTGTGTGTGTGGTGTGTGTGTTTGTATCTATCTAACGGAAGGAGCAATGGAGCATAGAGCAATTTTTGCCATAAATGAAAAATATATTGAGTATATTCTCTTAACAGTAATTAATATAAGATATAATTAGACAAGTGGAATACTTGAAAATTCAGAATGCATTACTTGTCGTATTCCGGGTCTCTGGCTAATTAGACTTTTAATTACATAATACAAGAGGAAATATACAGGCTAGGCCAGGGATTACTTTGCCCTAAAATTATTTTATAAACCCAAACATATGTAACAATTTAAATAAAAAAGATAACGAATAAATAAAACTATTTAGGTTTTTATTAATATCTTTTTAATAATGTTACTTTTTATTTAGTTTTAAAATGTTCATATGATTGGCTTGATGAAATAATATTAAGAGTAAAGTCACTAAGGGTGTTTTTATATGTAATGAACAAAAACACTTTCTTGTACTGGAACAAGTTTTGTAGTTACTCTAATTGTCTAGTTAATAATTTTAATACTTCTTAATTTAGTGATTAAAAATTAATTTACTTGTTATTGTAACATAATGTGTGACATTTAGAAATGAGTAATGATTTTAATAATTTATTTTAGTTTTCAGAACGACGGACGAGATGAAGCTGCCTACCTCAAGCGACTTGACAATCTACATTGGCATTGTCCAATCATGCCCAATCTACATTGGGCATGAATTCCGTCGCCCCAAAATCGATTACGGGCTCACCATAGCCCGTGCTACTTGGAACTTTTTGCTCCAGGTAGCGAATCTTTAACAACGATAACAAGACACGCACGTGTGACATTCGTGTATATTCCCAGTTCGTGACCGTCAGAACTTTAACCCCTAAGCAAGCTTGAGTGGTAAGCTTTCATTAAGCCAATAGTGTCTCAAAGCTTGAATTAAGACAACTGTGAAAATAAGTGTTGATTGATTGTGGTGCTTCAGAACTGTGTGTACATGACCTCAGAACTTGACCCTGTGACCCGCGGTTCTCAGAAACACATATTAACAACATAGTGTTGGAATAAGTGCTAAATGTGTGACCTCGTAAAGTGCAGCAAAATCTGACATTCGGGTCTTTTTTTTATTAAGAAAATGTTAAGTGCTTGGAATCGTCTTAATATCAAGTAACACTTATCAAGGCTCTTCATTACTCTCAGCTGTTCTCCTTTGGTAAGTACGTCAATTTTATGAGTGTTCTACGTTGTCTTTATCATTAATTGCATTTTGGATGTAATTAGATAAATTTCTTGATGTACATATCCACATATTATACCACTGAATCTTATCGGGTAAATTGGTATCTATTAATGTCGTCTCGACTAAAGTGCAGATTCACGAAGCAGTTACACAAGCACTTACGAACATGTCCTTCCTTTCTCAATCTTTGGCGGCTTTGTTTACAATTATTAAACAGCTAATGAGCTCCGAAGCACCAGGAGGCTGTTTATAACAATAATAACAGTTGATTGGCAAGTTTTCATGCTTGTAAACTGTTTAATAAATGTAACCAAAGCTGTCAAAGATTGAGGAAAGATGTACACGTTCGTAAGTGCTTGCGTAACTCCTTCGTGAATCTGGCCCCAGTAGTGTAGTGGTTATAGCTACAGCTTAAGTGGCCCTTAGTTCGAGGACCCAATCTCCCAAGTGAATTAAATATCTCTAAGAGTGACACTATTTATGTGTTCAATGGTAAAGGCCACACATTCCTGGGCTGGTCTTACCCTAATGTGTAGGGGAGATGGCTTAGGGTAAGGGAGGAATCGTACCCTTAACCTACTCTACCTACTGAGCTCCAACATCTTATAATAAGGAAGCATTCCAGACACACCTATCTGCTGTCCAACTGAAACTTTAGGACTTGCATGAAGGTGTTCGGTGCTCCACGTGAAATATAACATTTCATTTACTAGGACTATGATTTGAGATGCCAACATGCGATGGTATCCAGAGGAATTTACTCAAAACTAAATTTCCTTTTTCAGCTTAAACATTCATTTGAGTGTTGACCAGACCACACACTAGAAGGTGAAGGGACGACGACGTTTCGGTCCGTCCTGGACCATTCTCAAGTCAATTGTGACAATTGACTTGTGACTCAAGTCAATTGTGACAATTGACTTGACTCACAATTGACTTGAGAATGGTCCAAGACGGACCGAAACGTCGTCGTCCCTTCACCTTCTAGTGTGTGGTCTGGTCAACATACTTTAGCCACGTTATTGTGACTCATTTGAATATCGTGATTATTTTCTTGCTGTTGAATCGTTATGAGCGTTCAATGCCAAAAGTTTCCTTTGTGAGTATTTAATTCCACCGCTTTTGCTTTTTAACAATTCAGTGGCACCGTAAATGCCTTTACGTTTGATTTGAGTCGTAAATTAGACATTAGACTGAGCTAGTCCAGTCATTAACACACACTTCATTGCAGCATGAACGAGAGATGTTATTTGAAATGGAATTATATGGGCATTGGGTGCATCTTAGACCTACTTATGGAGAGGATATATATTGTTGCATGTACACGTACATGCAACAATGTTGACGGTTGACGGTTTTGATATAGGTTCATATCCATTCTCTTTTTACGGGTTATTCATGCCCGTGCCACCTCTTGGGTGGCTTAATCTTTATCAATCAATCGTATCTTTCAAACCTTTACAAAATCTACTGAAACGATTAAATTTCAGGATAAATTGATTGGTTACGTCGGTTTTAACATTTCAAAATTTTCAACGCGTTCACGATTTTATGAAACTAAAATGCGTATTATTTTTTTCCCTCTCCTTAGATGGACCTCGGGTGTGTTACACAGTAGAGTTTAGTTTGAAGTTTCACATGGTATTGATACTAGTTAAACTACTATTTTAGTAATGTTTTTAGGCAAAAAAGCATTAAATTGTTAAATCCAGCTTAAAAATTTAACTGTGCAAATGGGGGGGGGGGACCTTTGACAAGCCACCGGCTTCCTGTCCTCATCGAAGCCACTAGTGTTAGTAGCCCTCGGTAATTCATGAATAGTACTTAAAACTAGGGATTTAGGAATACGAAGAGAATTTGTCATGGTTGGAAATTTACATTAGTATTAGGTTAAAGTACAGAAAACTCTAAACAAAATAATTAAAACTTAACATTATAGTTAACATGTAGGTATGTATTATCCTAATATAAAACTAGTACTAAGAGTGTAAGCTAAGCAATTGGCTATTTTTTCCTGCCCTCCACAAATTAAGAGCATAAATGAGATTTTTTTTGAGGGGGTCTAATAGTTCATTTTGGTACTGCTGACCAAATTGTCAGAATATTGACAGGTGAATATACGGTACTAGGTAGGGGGAGGGGAATTAGTACCCAGCGCATAGGTTAGAGTCCTTCCCATAGCTCCAACTGATTTTATCATTGATCACAATGTAATTGCTTTGTGCGAGTAGCACACGATGTCCGTGAACCTGGGTAATAATGTACCTTGCAAAGTGATATCATGAATGACTAAGGCGAGGGAATTAGGTTCTCTAATTTTGAATGAAGTTATGCAATTGTTTACTTCACTAGAGAGTAACATACCTGGAACATACCTGAGAGGGTTTCTGGAGTAGTTCTACGCCCCAAGCCTGGTCTGAGGCCAGGCTTGAGGCCAGGCTTGAGGCAGGCTTGAGGCCAGGCTTGAGGC
>WNGS01101695.1:0-7500 GCA_020271785.1 Procambarus virginalis
GTTGTTTGTTTGTTGGTTTCTGCCAAGTCGTTGCCCAGGAGAAGTTGCACTCCAGGCATGGGAAAAGGCTTTTCCTGACGGCGACTTGGACTTCACCAGTCACGAAGGGACAATCAGGTAAACTCGGGCAAGTGGATAAGGAGTTGTAGCAGTAAGGTCAGTGATGAACACAGTCTCTCCTGTGTAGGCGACGTTGGGCACAGCATTTTCAAAACGATCGATTGTAGAGCCGCTGTGTCCCGTAGGATCTTAAGTCCGAAACGTCCCTCTGAATCTGAACCGTGGGAGAGATAGTTCCTGGATATAGATGCTTGGTAAAGAGAGAGAGATCATTAGCATGAACACCAACATTCATTCAGGCTTACCGGACTTAGGGTGAGTAGTTTTAGACTTAGGGGGTTCGACGTTACCTTTAGATTGGGACTTACCACATTTGTCAATGGTGTGTCCATATAATCGACAATACCTGCAGTACAGTTGAGAGGTACCTTGATCTGGGCTCGCTTTCTCGTAACTGTACCAAGACTTCTTTCTGGTAGGATCTGGAGTCAGCCGGTGGATGAGGCTGTAAGTGTCAGCTGACTTCGCACACTTCACTAACTCCGTCTCTTCCTTGTCTGCTAAGTATAGGCGGACAGGAGGAGGTACACGTCTCAAAAATTCTTCAACCAGTATGAGGTTGACAAGTTCTGAAAAAGTAGAGACATGTGCTGCCTCCAGCCATTTCATGAAATATCTTTGTTTGGTGTTAGCAAATTCTAAGAAGGTGGTGGTACTTGCCTTGACGTAGTCACGAAACTTTCGTCGATAGCTTTCGGTGGAGAGAAGGTAGGCGTCCAACACAGCTTGTTTCAGGGTGGTGTAGTCGTTTTCCGAAGCCAAAGTGCTGAGTGTGACTGCTGCTCTACCTGTTAAATGTACTCTGAGAAGGGTAGCCCATTGGTCGTCAGGCCAATTAAGTTGAACAGCAAGGGTCTCAAAAGTGGTAAAGAACACATCAACCTCCGTTTCGAGGAACGGGGGCATTAACTTACTTGCATGGGAGATATTGAAACTGGGAGGAAGACTAGCTGCCGCTTGTTGGAGTTGAGCTTGGTGTGCAGCGTCCCTCGTGAGTTCTCGGTTACGACATTCTAGCATTGCTTCTGCCTGTCGTTGGTCGTGTTCCCGTTGTATCTCTAGTCGCTGTTGGTATAAGGCCAACTCACGTTCTTGCTGTCCTTTGAGGAGTAGGGCCTCCCTTTCACTTTCTTCCTTCCGGATGGCAGCTTCTTCCTTTCTGAGGGCAGCTTCACGCTCTCTGATTGCAGCTTCACGCGTTTGTTCTTCCTTTCTGATTGCAGCTGCTTCTTGTTGTTGCTGTAGCTCGATCTTGGCAAGTTCCAATCTGAGCTTTATCGCTCTCAAGTCATCTTTATCTGAAATAATGTACTGTTCATGAGTAGAAGAATCTATAATATCTTCCTCAGCAAGGTGATCCAGTATCATATTATTAATGGCAAATTTGTTGGCTCCATCAGGAACTTCTAAGTGATACTCATGTGCAAGAGTTAACAAATCGACCCTCTTAGCTTGACGTAAGGTCCCTATTTCTCTTTCTGGATTTGCTATGAAAGCTTGTAAGCGGAACATGGTGAAAATATAGCAAAACAAAGGAGATGAATATAGTGAGAATATGGTGAGTGTCAGAAACAGGAAACGTGGCAACTGATACCTATCCTGTGGGGAATTATTAATAATTAAAGTTAATTCAAGATGGTAAATGAATAAGGTCGCAGGAAATCTTGTACCTGGTACTCACTATGGGAGGATAAAGGCAAGAAAATCCTACTAATTAGTGAAAACTAAGTTTAAAATACAAGTGAAACACTAAATGGCTTCAAAATAAATGAGGTAGTCCAAAAAATGTAGTCATACCTTGCCAAGTCACTATAGAACATAAGCAATGGTACCCACTGAAATTGAATATGGTATTTACAGAATTAGCGAACTTTGTGCTCTAAAGAAAGAACGCCAATTCCCTACCTTTTGGTAAATACCATCAGTCTGACCGACGAGTAGGGGTGCGAGTGTCAACTGGTGACGAGAACTATCGGCGAGGTCCCAATTCGCCAATAATAGTTCGTGCTAGAGGATCTAAAGCCCTCTTTTTCCTCCTAGAGTCGGATTGCAGGACTTGGGTGCTATTGACCCGGAGACAGACCACAGTACCAGGGTACCTATGTGATAATCTGTCAAAAAGTGAGAAATATTGGGGGACAAAGATGTTAAACACGGAGGATAACACGGAAGGGGGAGACGACCAATTAAGAGTATGACTGCGGCCTACAGTCACCACGTAATCCAAAGTTGTCTCACTCTCACCATATGCTATTCCCGTAATGTACAATATACACAGCACCATATAAAATAAAGAATGATTAATGTGAATAATGGAAGCAAGGGAAATAAGAGCCAAGTGTGCTTACCACAATTACCAATACCTGAGTGAAGCTCCGTGGACAGGCCCCCATTTATATGTGACGGTAACGAGTTGGAAATGGTGGTCGGCAGTCTTCCAACTAGCAGGTGTCAGTGCTGGGCCACATATAATATATAAAAAAAAGAAAAGGAAAAAAAATAGAAAAAAAAAAGAATGACTGCGTGATTGGTAATCTGTGGTAAGGTCGGAAATACGAAAGACAATAATAAAAACTGGATTTTAATAACAATAAAAAAACACAAATTGAAACAAATGCAAAATCTTGGCTTAAATGGTAACAAATGTCAAGTGGAAAAAAAATACATAAACATGAAAATAGATTACGTTAACGGGGAGGAGAATTGACATACAAAAGTAAATAAAATATGAATGCTGGAATATATGCACTAACTATAAACCTCTATTTGACCACACAAGGTGAGTCACTTAGGAGTTCACAGCTTGCGAGCACACAATATTCTGGCTGGCAGAAACGCAAGGGACTCCAACAATAACTGGTGAGGTCTTGTGATTGGCGGGGAGCCGGAGTGGAGTGTTGGTTGGCGGCCAATGAGGAAGCTGGATGGTCGCAAGTCGCTAGTTAGGCAGTGGAAGGGTTCGGCGCGTCGACCAGGTGCTGGAGTGGGGGGAGGAGGGAGTTGCTGGTACGTGTGGCTATCATATACGTTTAGCCACTACAAAACGTATCTTGTATATTGATGAGGACAGGAGTGATTCGCAGAAATAGCAGGCTAAATCTCTGATAAGAGATTATCGTCACAATATATATATATATATATATATATATATATATATATATATATATATATATATATATATATATATATATATATATATATATATATATATATATATATATATATATATATATATATATATATATATATATATATATATATATATATATATATATATATATATATATATATATATATATATATATATATATATATATATATATATATATATATATATTGTTACGATAATCTCCTAAGTAATACAAACAAGAGTAGTATGTATTGTGTAAATGGCCATTTGCCAGGCGCAAACGTATCACACACTCTCTCTCCGCCTTCCCCTTTTCACTTTTGAAACAATTAAATGTTTCATTTGTTTTAGAAACTATCGATTTCATTTATTTAGTAGGATTTCTTGCCTTTATTCTCTTTCATTGAGTACCGGGTACAAGATTTCCTGCGATTTTGATTGACTAATCATTTACCATACTCATAACGTTAATTGTTAATGATTAAAAATTCCACACGATAGTTACCAGTTGCCATGTCATACTATTACTGACGCTACCAATATCACAACTATATTTGTTGTACATTCAATTGCTATTTTCAAAATGTTTCGTCTCTCAGCATTTCGTAGTGATCCAGCAAGTGAAGTAGGGAACTTAATTCGTGCCAAGTGGACCGAATTACAAACTCTTGCACACGAGTATCAACTAGATGCTCCCCTGGAGCCAGCAAAAATGACTTGCACAATATAATCTTGGATTACCTCTTAGATGAAGGAATTATAGACTCTGATACTCACAAAAACTATTCAATTGCAGATAAACATGCTCTGGCAGCCATGAAGCTAAAGCTCGAACTAGCGAAAATCGAGCGGGAACAACAAAAAAAAGCTCCCCAGATAAGGGAACGAGAGGCTGCCCTAAAGAAAGTGGAACAGGAACGCGATGCGGCCCTGGCGAAAGAAGCTCTACAACAAAAGAAAGAAGAGGCTGCACTAAAGAAAGAAGAACAGGAACGTGAAGCTGCCCTCAAGGAACGTGAGGCTGCCCTACTCCGTGAGCGGGAGAGGGAACAGCTTGAAACAAGAAAACGTGACCTTTAGATACAACGGGAGCACGCTGATAGTGCTCTAGAATACCGTCGACAAGAACTCGCTTTGGAAACTACACACCACACTCAGTGCCAACAAGCTACAGCTAGTCTTCCTGTAAGTTTCAATGTCTCCCATGCAAGTAAGTTAATGCCACCATTCGTTGAGACAGAGATAGACGTGTTTTTCACCACTTTTGAGACCCTAGATAAAAAACTTAGCTGGCCTGAAGATCAATGGTCTACCCTTCTCAGAGTGCATCTCACAGGTAGAGCTGCGGTTACTCTCAGTACCTTAGCGTCTAAGAATGACTACCAGACCCTGAAGCAAGCAGTTTTGGACTCCTACCTTCTCTCCACCGAAAGCTACAAACGAAAATTCCGTGATTATCTAAAGGCAAGTACCACCACCTTTTTAGAATTGGCCAATACAAAGAAAAGATATTTCATGAAATGGCTGGAAGCAGCACATGTCTCTACATTTTCAGAACTCGTCAACCTCATTCTAGTTGAAGAATGCTTTAGGCGTGTTCCCCCTTCCATCCGTTTATATTTAGCAAACAAAGAAGAAACCGACTACATAAGATGTGCGAAGTCGGCTGACACCTACAGCCTCATCATATACCGGTTAACACCAGACCCACCTTCCAGTAAGAAGTCTTGGTATAGTTTTGATAAAGTGAGTACAGTTCAAGCGAGCTCTCAATTGTATTGTAAATATTGCAAGCTCTATGGACATACCATGGATAAATGTGGAAAAGCACAATACAAAGGCAATAATGAAACTCCTAAACCCAAACCGACTCCTCCTAAGTCCGGTAAGCCTGTGATGAATGTTGGTGTTCCTGTTAATGATCTTTCTTTCTTCAGCAAACACCTGTATCCTGGAACTGTCTCTGCCAACAGTACAGATTCGGAGGGACGTTTCAAATTTCAGATCTTGAGGGATACAGCAGCTCTTCAGTCAATAATATTGAAATCAGCTGTGCCTAACATCACCTACACCGGGGAAACCGTCCTTATCACTGACCTCACTGCTACCACTCCGTATCCACTCGCCAGAGTCTACCTGGATTGTCCTTTCGTGACCGGTGAAGTCCAAGTCGCCACCAGGGAAAAGTCTTTTCCCATGTCTGGACTGGAACTTCTCCTGGGCAATGACTTGGCAGAAGATCTGCAACCTTCCAACCTGATCATCATGGACAAACCCCAGGTGTGTAACTCTGTAGTGGACAATCCCATCTTTAAGTATTTTCCAGCAGAGGTCAAAGAAAGTGATGAAGTTTCTCCTCCGGTTTTGGTGACCACCCATGCACAAGCTGCACGCCCCCCAACCAGCTGACTCTACTGCTACCGCTGTCCCTCAAGACCCTCAGACTCTACCACCTAATCTTACTATGTTGGAGTTCCGTAAGTTACAGAGGGAGGATCCTTCATTAACACCATTATTCTTCCAGACTGAGACTCAACCTGACAGTATCCCTGGGTTCTTCCTAGAGAATCAGTTGCTCTACCGCAGGTACAGACCCAGTAAGCTGATGGAGGATGACGATTGGGCAAATATCGAACAACTAGTGGTTCCCACCAGCCTACAGCCCGATATTCTATACCTGGCCCACGGAGCACTTTCTCACTATGGTTTTAACAAAACCTATCACGGGATCAGACAAGACTACTACTGGCCAGGTATGCTTAAAGACGTCAAAAGTTACATGCAACAATGTCATATATGTCAGATGGCAGGAAAACCTAACATCCCGATTCCCAAGGCTCCTTTACTTCCCATCCAGGTGCCTGCGGAACCATTCCACAGACTCATTATAGACTGTGTTGGTCCTTTACCCTGGATCAGTTCTGGCAACGCTTATATACTAACCATCCTTTGTCCAACCACAAGATTCCCCATAGCAGTTCCTGTAAAGAACGTTACGGCTGCTACGGTGGTGAAACAACTATTGAAGATCTTTACTCAATACGGATTTCCACGGGAGGTTCAAAGTGACTGTGGCACCAACTTCACCAATGATCTCTTGAAGAAGACACTGGAAGAGTTCAACATCATTCAGGTATTGTCCAGCCCCTATCATCCTGCTTCACAGGGTTCTCTTGAACGTAGTCATCAAACGATAAAAGTACTCCTAAAGAAATTTTGCAATGACACCTTAAAAGACTGGGAGAAACAACTTGACCTCATCATGTGCATTTTCAGAAGTCTCCCCAATGAGTCTCAAGGAGTTTCTCCTTATGAGATGCTCTACGGACGTAAGTGCCGTACTCCTCTAAAAGCTTTTAAAGACTCTACGTAATGCCACCTTCAGTGACCCTCAGAATGTGCCCCAGTTTCTTCAAAACTTAAAGCACATTCTAGAGAGAGTACGTAAATTTGCTAATGACAATCTATTGAAAGCTCAGGAGAGGATGAAGACTCATTTTGACCAACGCAGCAAAATAAGGAAATTTAAACCAGGAGACTTCGTGTTGGAATATTTTCCTATCCCAGGTTCTCCATTGCAAAATAAGTTTTCAGGACCCTACCTCATCAAGGAGTGCAGAAACAACCACAACTATGTTCTTGAGACTCCAGATAGGCGGCGGAGAACCCAGTTGTGCCACATCAATCTTCTCAAGGAGTATAAAGGTATTCCCCCCACTTGTGTTAATATCACTCTCCACTTTCAAAGATCCATACCTTCACAGTGAGACCTTCCCTGCTTCTCCTCCGGAAAGCTCTGACTCTGAGTCATTGCCTTCCAACTCGGAAATCCTTAATGATCTTCATACCTACTTACAGGACAGTAATAGTGCTCCTTTGCTATGTTCTGATCCCATTCTCGCCTCTCCAGATATCACGAACCCTTCATCATCAATGTCAACGCCAGTGGTACCGGCATCGGGGGCGCCCTGATGCAAAAACGAGGCGAGGAGGTTCTGCTTGCTAGCTACTACAGCTACAAGTTGAAACCTCACCAGAAGAACTACAGCACTATCGAAAAGGAAATCCTTTCCATCGTCCTGAATCTGCAACATTTTGAACCTTACCTACAGGGGAATTGGTCTATTACCATCTACTCGGACGACAATCCCCTGCGGTTCCTACAACAGGCCCAATTCAGCAAACAACGTCTTCTACGCTGGGCTCTGTACTTGCAGAATTTTAATCTGGAGATCTTCTACATCAAAGGT
>WNGS01101695.1:10000-17667 GCA_020271785.1 Procambarus virginalis
TTGTGCTTGCAGGGGTTGAGCTTTGGCTCTTTGCTCCCACCTCTCAACTGTCAATCAACTGGTGTACAGACTCCTGAGCTTACTTGGCTCCATCATACCTACATTAAAAACTATGTATGGAGTCAGCCTCCACCACATCACTGCCTAAAGCATTCCATCCGTTAACTACTCTGACACTGAAAAAAGTTTCTTCTAACGTCCCTGTGGCTCGTGTGGGTACTCGGTTTCCACCTGTGTCCCCTTGTTCGCATATCACCAGTGTTGAATAGTTTATCCTTGTTTACTCTGTCAATTCCCCTGAGGATTTTGTAGGTTGTGATCATGTCTCCCCTTACTCTTTTGTCTTCCAGTGTCGTAAGATGCATTTCCCGCAGTCTTTCCTCGTAACTCATGCGTCTTAGTTCTGGGACTAGTCTAGTGGCATACCTTTGGACTTTTTCCAGCTTCTTCTTGTGCTTAACAAGGTACGGGCTCCATGCTGGGGCCGCATACTCCAGGTTTGGTCTTACATATGTGGGGTACAAAATTGTGAATGATTCCTTACAAAGGTTCCTGAACGCTGTTCCGATGTTAGCCAGCCTCGCATATGCCACAGACCTTATTCTTTTTATGTGGGCTTCAGGAGACAGGTTTGGTGTGATATCAACTCTTAGATCTTTCTCTCTCTGTCCGTTTCATTAAGTACTTCATCTCCTATTCTGTATCCTGTGTCTGGCCTCCGGTTTCCACTGCCTAGTTTCTTTACTTTGCATTTTTTCGGGTTGATCTTCAACAGCCATTTGTTGGAACATTCTCTCAGTCTGTCTAGATCATCTTGTAGCCTCCTACTATCATCCTGTTTCAATCCTCCTCATAATTTTTACATCATCGGCAAACATTGAGAGAAACGATTCTATACCTCTGGGAAATCATTTACATATATCAGGAACAGTATAGGTCCAAGAACTGACCCCTGCGGGACTCCACTTGTAACGTCTCGCCAATCTGAGACCTCACCCCTGTGTGTGTGTGTGTGTGAATCACGACACTTAACACGTGATGAGAATTGTGACAGTGTACCTGGAAACGCAAAACGAAACTGTCTCTATTTTCCGCTTGTTGCAACTTGTAATAATGTTGTTACATCTTGGCGTAACGTGTTTATGACGTATTAGAACGTTCTTCCAACTTGCTATGTTGGTTGTTATAATTGGTTAGGTGTTAAAATTTGTTCGAACGTTGTACCAACGTCGTAGTTTCGGTGTGTTTTTCGGGGTCAGACCACGAAGGAAGGATTGAAACAGGAATTTCCTTAAGTACCTTCGTATTTAATAATACATCTTCAGAAGGATGTAGATTTAAATAGGAGCTACCTCGCATAGGCAAATAGGCCTTCTGCAAGTACCTTCATTCGTATGTCCTTAATGGCTAAGTCATCAGCTCCAATGAGGTTTATTCTGCCAATAGGACACGTTGCTTTAACAGCATATGCCACCACAAGCAGTTCCAATAGGGATTAGATTAACCACTCATTAGCTTGGAGGTGTGAACTCTCACATAAGCTTGTCTCTAGCGGTAGGTGACGTCACCGGCTACGCAATGATGCCTTGCATCAATTAGCATTTTGCTTATTTGTAATATATTTAATGTTTATCATAATAATGCTTTTCTACAAATAGCAAAAACTAAATATCCCCAACCTAACCTCATCAAGGGCTAAGAATATACATTTATACATTTTTATAATTTTTAATAGGAATAATAATGTACATTCTAGTTTTTTAACTAAATGTAGAAAGTTGAAGCACAATATTTCAGATGACAATCTCTGTAATCGCAGTGCTAGATCAACGCATGGTATATATATAATAGTTCCTCAACCACCCCAAATCTAGGTAGTTCCTACACAGCAACAGCAATTACGTAATGCTATAGCTAAATGGTGTACTACATTCCACAGGTAGTTATCGTATTTTTGGCAACTTAGTGGATAAGTACCTGTGTTCATAGGATAGTCAGTTATCCTCACAGCCATCAAATAGCTTCCCAAATGTCGCACCGCAATTCATCCATCTGGTAACTGAGCTGGATGCTAACCACAATGTTTATTGGTTAATTATTCCTAGACCTCTAAAATCAATCTTACTGTGTAAATCAGCTAACGTGTTTCTAAACCAACAGTCACAAATACATACATACATACATACATACATACATACATACATACATACATACATACATACATACATACATACATATATACATAGTAACACATCTGGAGAGAAGAGACTTCGTGACAACCCATCAACATGGGTTCAGGGAGGGTAAATCTTGCCTTACAGGCTTGATAGAATTCTACGATCAGGTGACAAAGATTAAGCAAGAAAGAGAAGGATGGGCGGACTGCATTTTTTTGGGTTTCGGAAAGCCTTTGACACAATACCCCATAAAAGGTTGATGCATAAGCTGGAGAAACAAGCACGAGTAACTGGTAGGGCTCTCCAGTGGATAAGGGAGTACCTAAGCAATAGGAAGCAGAGAGTTACAGTGAGGGGTGAGACCTCAGAATGGCGTGAAGTTACCAGTGGAGTCCCACAGAGCTCTGTGCTTGGACCTATCCTGTTTCTGATATACGTAAATGATCTCCCAGATGGTATAGACTCATTCCTCTCAATGTTTGCTGACGACACCAAAATTATGAGAAGGATTAAGACAGAGGAGGACAGCTTGAGGCTTCAAGAAGACCTGGACAAGCTGCAGGAATGGTCGAAAAAATGGTTGTTAGAGTTTAACCCAAGCAAATGTAATGTAATGAAGATAGGGGTAGGAAGCAGGAGACCAGATACAAGGAATCATTTGGGAGATGAAATACTTCAAGAGTCAGAGAGAGAGAAAGACCTGGGGGTTGATATCACGCCAGACCTGTCCCCTGAAGCTCATATCAAGAGGATAACATCAGCAGCATATGCCAGGTTGGCTAACATAAGAACGGCCTTTAGAAACTTGTGTAAGGAATCTTTCAGAACATTATATACCACATATGTCAAACCAATCCTGGAGTATGCGGCTCCAGCGTGGAGTCCATATCTAGTCAAGCATAAGACTAAACTAGAAAAGGTTCAAAGGTTTGCCACCAGACTAGTACCCGAGCTGAGAGGTATGAACAACGAGGGGAGACTACGGGAATTAAACCTCACTTCGTTGGAAGACAGAAGAGTTAGGGGGTACATGATCACCACATTCAAGATTCTCAAGGGAATCGACAGGGTTGATAAAGACAGGCTATTTAACACAAGGGGCACACGCACTAGGGGACACAGGTGGAAACTGAGTGCCCAAATGAGCCACAGAGATATTAGAAAGAACTTTTTTAGTGTCAGAGTGGTTGAAAAATGGAATGCATTAGGAAGTAATGTGGTGGAGGCTGACTCCATACACAGTTTCAAGTGTAGATATGATAGAGCCCAATAGGCTCAGGAATCTGTACACCTGTTGATTGACGGGTGAGAGGCGGGACCAAAGAGCCAGAGCTCAACCCCCGCAAACACAACAAGGTGAGTACAACTAGGTGAGTACATACATACATACATACATACATACATACATACATACATACATACATACATACATACATACATACATACATACATACATACATACATACATATACATACTCCATAATGATTACATGTATTGATAATAACCTGTTTTGTCACCATTGCCCCATATAATTAAATGTAATTTATACATATTAATCCATAAAAATGTATTAATTATAAGATTTCGTAACCCCACAGCTCATTCACCACACGTAATCTTTAATTTTTGCACTGTTAATTCATTTTAATGCATACCAATCAGCAAGGTAACCATAATATTCAAGCAAGTAAAAAATATTATTAAATACCTAATTAAATACCAAAATATTATTAAACACACCAAATATTGAAATTAAAATAGAAAATACCCACCTTCATACTATTCATATGGACAAACCAGGGTGTTTATGTCACATTGAAATATATATTAATACAGTAGTTATTAATAACAAAGCTAAGGTTGTGACAAGTCACACTAAAATATATTCATTAACACCAAGTCACAAAATTGCCACACCTTACATATACTAAATAAAAAACACAGTATAAAAACCACACACACCCACACAAAACCACACAACCCAAACACACAAACACACAACAATCACACACAACACACCCCTTCAGCCCACATTTAACCCCCTCACCTTGTGACCCCCTAACACCTTCCCCCATCTCCCTCTTCCCCTCTTCTACCCCAAAAAACCCCCCACCTACCCCCGATTCCCCCCTAACTATATACGCCCTCTCTTCCACTCCCAGCACCCATGCTCCATTCTCCTCTCAGCCCTCTGTCCTCATATCCCTCTCCCCCCCAACTTCTCAACCCTATCTGACTCTCAGTCTCACTCTATTCTCATCCCCACATGCTATTCAGACCCCTAACTTTCAGGCCCATTATGCCCTTCCTACCCCCCTAGATGCCCGACCCCATTCGCCTACCAGGCACTCCCAGGCACCCCTAGCACCCCCCATTCACCCCCACAGCACCACTCGCCCCCATTCACCCCCACAGCCCCCACTCGCCCCCATTCACCCCACAGCCACCACTCGCCCCCCACAGACACCCACCAGTCCCCCCAGACCCCAGTGAAAGGGGGGAACTCAGACACCCGAGTTTCCAAGAAGAGTCTCAAGGTGTGGTACACCAATGCTGATGGGGTAGCCATAAAGCAGAAGAGATAAAAGAAAGAGTTAGTGAGGCAGACCCAGACATAGTGGCAATAGTGGAAACTAAAATAAATGACATGATCTCGGATGCAATCTTTCCGGAGGGGTACCAGGTGATAAGAAAAGAAAGGACACAGAGACAGGGAGGAGGAGTGGCACTCCTAATAAAGCGGAAATGGAAGTTTGATGAGCTGGAAAATCCGGGTACCAATGAAAGCACGAGCTCCATACATGGAACTCTGACAGTGGATGGGAAGAAGATTGTAATCTTGATACTCTACAATCCCCACCAAACAGTAGAAGGCCCAGGCAGGAGTACGAGGACAGCAACAAGGCATGTATAGATGAACTGCAGAGGGCAGCAACAATAGCGCATAGAATGAAGGCGAAGCTACTGGTCATGGGGGACCTAAACCACGGAGAGATAGATTGGGAAACGAGGAATCCCCATGGCGGGGAGGAGACCTGGGGAGCGAAGCTGGTAGACGTTATTGACAGGAATTTCCTAACACAGCATGTGAAGGAAGATACTAGGGAAGAGGAGGGGATACGCCCAGCCTATTAGATCTCATCTTCACCCAGAATGTAGAAGACATCGAGCAGTTGGAACATGAAATACCACTAGGAGCCAGTGACCATTGTGTCCTAGTCTTTGACTACATGATGGAGCTTAAAATTGTGACCAACGGTCAAGAGGTAAGGGGAAGGAGAATTGATTACAGAAAAGGGGACTACAGAAGGATAAGGGACTACCTGGGAGAAGTGCAGTGGGAGGAAGAGCTTATAGGAAAAACAGTGCAAGGTATGATGAACCAAGTCATATTGAAATGCAAGAGGCTGAAGAGAGATTTATTCCAACAATAAAGGAAAAAAGCAGGAGGGAATATAATAACCCATGGTTTGATAGACAATGTAAGGAAGCAAAGGTGAGAAGCAGGAGGGAGTGGAGGAAGTACAGAAGACAAAGGACAGAGGACAACAGGATTAGATGTAACAGAGCTAGGAATGATTACATTAACATAAGACGAATGTCGGAAAGAAATTATGAGAATGATATTGCAGTCAAAGCGAAAAAGCAACCTAAATTACTACATAGCCATATAAGAAGGAAGATGTCGGTAAATGACCAAGTGACAAGACTGAGGAAACAGAAGGGGCATATACAGAAAGCGACAAGGAAATCTGCGAGGTACTGAATGCAAATTTCCATGGAGTGTTCACAACCGAGCCTGAGCAGCTCCCATTGTTAGAAGCGATTACCCTAAATGACAGACTATCAGACATAGAGGTGACAGCAGAGGAGGTAATGAAACAGTTGACAACACTGGATGCAAACAAAGCTGTTGGACCAGACAAAGTATCACCGTGGATACTTAAAGAGGCAGCGCAGGCTCTCAGTGTGCCTCTGGCAATGATCTTTAATGAGTCACTTATGTCGGGAGAATTGCCCAGTTGCTGGAAGGAGGCAAATGTCGTACCGATTTTCAAGAAAGGTGACAGGGAGGAGGCACTTAACTACAGACCCGTATCATTGACAAGCATCCCCTGCAAAATACTTGAAAGAATAATTAGGCTAAGACTTGTTGAGCACCTGGAGAGCATTGGGTTTGTAAACAAGCACCAACATGGTTTCTGGACAGGGAAATCATGCCTAACAAACCTTTAGAATTCTATGATAAAGTAACAAGGATAAGGCAGGACAGAGAAGGCTGGGCAGACTGCATATTTCTTGACTGCCAAAAGGCCTTTGATACAGTACCGCACATGAGACTGCTATACAAACTTGAGAGGCAGGCAGGAGTAAGCGGAAAGGCCCTAGAATGGGTGAAGAACTACCTAACAGGAAGGAGCGAGCAGAGGGTAATGGTAAGGGGCGAGAAGTCGGACTGGAGAACAGTAACAAGTGGAGTACCTCAAGGATCGGTGCTGGGACCAATCCTCTTTCTAATTTACGTAAATGACATGTTTACAGGAGTGGAGTCATACATGTCAATGTTTGCGGATGACGCAAAATTAATGAGAAGAGTTGTGACAGACGAGGATTGTAGGATCCTCCAAGAGGACTTAAACAGGTTGCAGAGATGGTCAGGGAAATGGCTACTGGAGTTTAACACCAGTAAATGTAAAGTTATGGAAATGGGATCAGGTGATAGGAGACCAAAGGGACAGTACACAATGAAGGGGAACAGCCTACCTGTAACGATTCGAGAAAGAGATCTGGGAGTGGATGTGACACCTAATCTAACTCCTGAGGCACATATAAATAGGATAACGACAGCAGCGTACTCTACACTGGCGAAAATTAGAACTTCATTCAGAAACCTAAATGAGGAGGCTTTTAGGGCGCTTTACACTGCATACGTGAGACCCGTCTTAGAGTATGCCGCGCCATCATGGAGCCCCCACCTGAAGAAACACATAAGGAAACTGGAGAAGGTTCAGAGGTTTGCGACGAGGCTTGTCCCAGAGTTACGAGGGAAGGGATATGAAGAGCGACTGAAGGAACTGAACCTTACGACACTAGAGAAAAGAAGGGAGAGAGGAGATATGATAGGGACATATAAAATACTCAGGGGAATTGACAAAGTGGAAATAGATGAAATGTTCACACGTAATAATAACAGAACGAGGGGACATGGGTGGAAACTGGAAACTCAGATGAGTCACAGAGATGTTAGGAAGTTTTCTTTTAGCGTGAGAGTAGTGGAAAATGGAATGCACTTGGGGAACAGGTTGTGGAAGCAAATACTATTCATACTTTTAAGACTAGGTATGATAGGGAAATGGGACAGGAGTCATTGCTGTAAACAACCGATAGCTGGAAAGGCGGGATCCAAGAGTCAATGCTCGATCCTGCAAGCACAGATAGGTAAGTACAGATAGGTAAGTACACCACAACACACACACAACACACACACA
>WNGS01101696.1:0-16726 GCA_020271785.1 Procambarus virginalis
AAACCCAGCTGGTTTGGTTGCAGCATGGTGGCTGCTTCCATTCGGATACTTCTGACAGCAGCCCTGCAACTAGGCGGCGAAGGGTATTACCAACGGCAATGGTTCTGATCCCTCCCCCCTTCTTTTTCAGGGCACATAGGGATGTCACCAAGAAGAATGGTTTGATTTCATCAGGGATCAACCCAGCGAGGCAGTTGTTGATAAACGTCATTTCTGTCAGGAGCTTCTCTGCAGCTGGGCCGAGAACAGGGTTCACCATTTTCCTTCACATGTTGAGGTTCAAACCCGTCCTCACACAAGACAGCACATATATGACTTAATGCTTAAAGTCCATATGTTGAATGTGATTTTAGTACATATGTGGTATATTCCGAGTTAACTTTTTTACCAAGGCCCAAACTCTTCATCACGTACCAATTTACGTCTCACAGTACCCGTCCATCAACGTAGATAGCAGAATAGTCGTGATTGGTTCACTTATAATGAAAATTGTAGTTTTCAGGTCCCACATGGGTTGTGAAATTTACCTACTATTGTCCATGCTCTTAGAATATTACAAATCAGCTACATCCTATTGAAGGCTCGTAGTTTTGTTTTGAGAAATATTAGTTGTTCTTAGTAAATTATAATAAGCACTATAAATTATTACATAGAATTACAGTGCTTCACCAATCAATATAATATACAATAGTTTGTGCCTTAAAAATATTTAAAGAATGTTCTGTAGGAACGCTAACAGAAAACGATGTTATGTTTTCTATGGGGTAAACTACTGCAAATGGTGTGGTGTCTACTATATATCAACTATAGGATGCGTATAGGGTCCACTAAAACCTGTTAGGTGGGTAAGGGTCCAATACCACCCGCAGGATGGGTATGGGGGTCACATCCACCCACAGGATGGGTATGGGGATCATCCATCCACCCCCATCCCCCCACAGGAAGGGTATGGGGTCCAATACCATCCACTGGATGTGTATGGCGTCCACTACCACCGACAGGATGTGCATGGGGCTCACAACCACCCACAGATGGTATGGGTCCAATACCACTCACAGGATGAGTATGGCGTCCACTGTCACCCACTGGATGGGTATGGGCTCCAACCACCCACAGGATGGGTATGAGGTCCAATACCACCCACAGGATGAGTATGGCGTCCACTACCACCCCAGAATGTGTATGGGGCTCACAACCACCCACAGGATGGGTATGGGGTCCAATACCACCCGCAGGATGGGTATGGGGTCACATCCACCCACAGGATGGGTATGGGGCATCCATCCACCCACAGGATGGGTATGGGGTCCAATACCATCCACAGGATGTATGGCGTCCACTACCACACAGGATGTGTATGGGGCTCACAACCACCCACAGGATGGGTATGGGGTCCAATACCACCCACAGGATGAGTATGGCGTCCACTGTCACCCACTGGATGGGTATGGGGCTCCAACCACCCACAGGATGGGTATGGGGTCCAATACCACCCACAGGATGAGTAGGGCGTCCACTATCACCCACTGGATGGGTATGGGGCTCCAACCACCCACAGGATGGGTATGGGGTCCAATACCACCCACAGGATGAGTATGGGGTCCAATAAATTATGTAAAACTAAAATTATGTAAAACTAAACACTACCTGATAAATTCCCTGTAACCTACCTTACCCCTCTATTGTCAACCCATGTCTTATTTTTTTATTCAACGCTGTTTGTCTACATATTGTATTTGTGCTGGTTTTTCAGTCATGTTCCCCCCTTTTTTTATCTTTATTTGTATCTGTTCTCAAAACATTTTATTCTTTTTGCTCAATTAGTATTAAGTTTTAGATATTAATGTTTTCTTGCCCGAAACGCATTGCGTAATAGTGGCTTTAGGCATTGTATGTACTAGCTCTATCTATAAATCGATCCACTTATGTAAAATCACTTTATGTATGTACCTTTTCTGAATAAACATATTTATTTATTTATTTATAATAACACCCACTGGATGTGTATGGCGGCCATTGCCGCCCAGAGGGTCGCTATGAAGTCAACTACCGCCTATAGTGTTTGTATAGTGTCCACTACCGCCCATAGTATTATTATGGGGTCCACTACCCCTCATAGGGTCGGTATGGGGGTCCATTACTACCCACAGGGTGTCTGGGGTCTATTTTGGCAATACTGCTTTTCCAATCTCATTTGTTGTTCAATGTAAAATATATGTTGCTCGACTTGCAACAATTTATATATCTATATATGTATATAGTATAGTGCCTTTGCAATAATGTACCAATGTGTGTATTTTCATAACCCATTTTAAATTGTTGAAAAATAAATAACTACATTGTGAATGCAAGTCAATGTTTACATGCTAAATCAGAGTTGCCAGATTCTGTTTAAAATAGCAAATTGTGCTTATTTTCAAAGCTTGAGTGTTTAGCTTTAAAGTAGTTAAAGCTACGAATTTCGCAATTTGCTATGTACTTTAGTGTACTATTTTAAAATAAGGTTGGTTTTTAATCTGCAAGTCATATGAATCTCAAAAAAAGTATATTATTAACAATCTCATCTCCATAGTTCACTAGTTTCTACAAATCAGACCTGGTAACTCCTTAGGCCAAGTACTGGAGGACTTAACTCATACACAATGTGTGGGAAGCTATTAGTCTCTTTAAAGAAGTCATCTCGACAGGATCTTCCAGCTCCAGCTATAAAACTTCAGCACACATGGATCATCCTGGTACATCAAACGGTAAGAAATTAATAAACTGTACAAAGTTTTATGATAGAACATTTGTTACAGAATTGTCCCTGTCAGGGACAATTCAGTCCCCTGCCCTATGTGTACTCCATCACATAGTGACGGAGTATGTGGGAATAATTTTGTTGACAGTGTCCATTTTGTCAATTCTACAACAGCAGATAATAAGAATTCCCAGAGATACTTGTAACTTGAGATACTTGGTTTGGTTTGGTTAAGTTAGGTTAGGTTAGGTTAGCCTAACCCAGTAAATCCTCCCCGGCCAGGATATGAACCCAGGACAAAGTGCTCGTGAAATGCCAGACATTTGCAAATATGAGGATGTGGTTGATTATATTATATTCTCTTCTATATCATAGATGTTCAGTATATGAAAAATATTTTAGACCTAAAAATGGACCCCTGAGGTACTCAACTTACCACATTTCTTCATATTCATTCCCATTTAGTATGACCCTTTGCTCTCTGTTTTAACTATTGTTTTGTCCATTTTACAATTTTTTCCATGAACCTGTAATTTCCTTGCTAGTTTTCCATGTGGTACCTTATTAAAGTCTTTAGCATAATCCATGTATACTACATCCACCGGAAACCCTTTGAGTGCCATGTTACCATGTCCGAAAAGTGAGGAGGTTTATAAGGTAGCATCTGTTTTTAAGAAGACCATGGTGTGTCGATTGAATAAGATTGTTCACTGAAAGATGGTAAATGATTCCCTCCCTTAGGATTTTCGCCATGAGCTTACAGATGTGTTATACCAAGCTGATCGGACATTAGTTTTGTGCTGAACTCTTTCTGCTTTTTTTTTAAATATTGTAAGGGGGAAATTTTCATATTGAAAATCTCAGGGGACTATCCCTTGGTTCAGATTTTTTGTGGAAAGTAGTTTCAGCAGTATGCATAGTTCTTCTGTCCGTTTATTTTCCTTTATAATTAAGGTTTGTTTTCTTTTGTACCATAGAATACACAGAAAGGTGTTATAATGTTGTGTTAGCTTTTCTGTACAATTTTTCTTTTTTGTTAGTATAAAAGGCTATGCAATGAATTCAAATATTTACACTACCAATCAATTTTTCAGATAGATCATCGGATTTTGACAGTATGGTGTACATACCAGATGTTCCAAAAATAACTACAGACAACAATAATGGTACTGTGTTTACTATTTTTATACTTTATATATAGGAAGACAGGTTCAAGTCAATGAGCATTTTAATATATCATCAAAATTTTCATACATTGTTTTCACTTTGTTACACTTGTAAAAACGTATTCTTAGCTAAATTTATATAAATGTTAATACCACTGTTAAATGAACATATTGATTTGTGTCCTTATTATTAGTTATAGCTTATTTATGTTGACCCACCACCTTACTAAAGGGATTACCTTAACTTGTGTCACTATCTCTCTAGGGGGGGGGCACTATCTCTCTAGGGGGGGGCCCAGGTAGGCAGTATGGGTAATGCCACTAACATGCATATCATTATTGGAAAGTCCATAATTTAACACATAATTATAAGTAGGTAATTTGTAGCAAAATTTTAAGATTATTACTAGGTACATTGTAGCATAATTTTGCATAAGCATAATTTTCTTGTTTTGTTCTTGTACTTTTTCTTCGAACACTATTATTTTCTCTTCAGAATTTCACCGGAGAATAGCAGTGATGACTAGAGAACATCTTGAACGTGAGCACCAGAAAGCACGTGCTGCAATGATACAAAGAAATGAGTACTTGAAGAGACTCTTAAACGTGGAGGAACCAAACTCAATAAAGGTGACAAACAAGAAACGGAAAAAAGATAAGATACAGGGTGTATCTCATATTGATTCAAAACAAAGACCAGCTGCTCCCCAATCTGATGGTAATCTTCTATTATTTTTTTTAACAATATTTCTACAGCTGTTATGTGTAATTTCCAATAATTTTTGTTGCCTATTTTTAAGTGTATGCTAGACAATTATGGAGATTAAATTACTATAACACTGAATAACTTGGTAGCATAAGGTTAGTTATAGTAATATCTTGAGATTTGTCTGAAAATATTAATATTTGTATACAATTTGCAATTATGTACCATGCTTAAATCTTCAAATGTGCCACCCAGACATTCTGCCTGCTATACTTTCACCACCACACATTCAAAATGCGGGCTATTCTACTGGTGGCAGAACGTACACTCAAAGTTATTTGGCAGCTGGTGAAGAAACTTTGGAATCATTTGATGTTGGTATGCCCCAACATTATTTGTTGGTATTTAACTGAGGGTTTATTTAATGGACACACATCATAAATATTATGTACAAAATATGTGCTTAATGCCTATGAAATTTTGTTTAACATATTATACTAATCATTCCTTTCACTTACAAATTTTTCTTACTAATTTGTAATCCCATATTTCAAAGTACTTGCTGCAGAACTTGAACAAATTCAAGATTCTCAGCCAAGTGTTTCTGACTGGCAAAAAAGAAGAAAAAATGCAGAGATTAATTGGGGAGAAAGCAGAGCAATGCTGTTCGATTGGACATTGTCTGAGTTGGGTGTTCCAGATAAAGGTAAATTAAATATTGCTGTGTTCATTAAGGTTATACTGTATAATAAGCATCATATGCAAATTAATGACAATCTATTAATACATTTAGACTTCAGAGTGTTTAAAATGTTTGGTATACAGTATTTAAAATTAGTATAAATAATTACCCCTTTTTTCATTAGGTAAAGTTTGTGTACAATGTACAAATTGTGAAGCAAGCATCAAATGTGAAGACTGTTTTGCATTTTTGTGTCACATTTGTGACCAAATGCAACATTTTCTCATGCCTTTCCACCACAGATTATATTGGAAAAATGGCTTTTATGAGCCATTAGACCCGACACAAACTGTGTGCCCTGAAGGAAATATCCTTCACTGGAGTAAGTATACGATACCTGTCTAAAATCCGTACTTTGTTCTGAGATTACTATTACTTCCCAATCCCAGTTTAGAGCTACGATTATCTTGGTATAACAAAATAAAATGAATACATGTTTCATGTCAGTCATTACAACATTTGGAGAAGTCTTAAAGTTTAAACCTGACACTTGGTTTTATAGATTGATTTAATTGTCTGATTGTTTCTTTTCTGTGAATTTCTCAGTCATTATCTGGAGAATAATGTCAATATTTTGTACAATCAAGAAACGATGAAATATTAAGTCTGAAATTCTTTTCCATAAAACTCATTTTGCCAAACTGTCTTCCTTTTCTTTGTTACCAGAACCTGTTGTACCAGCCCAACCACCAAATTCTTGCCCCAACTGCATAGATTGCAAGTTTAAAATTTCAAGCTCCAGCAATCTCTGCATCTTCATCACTATAATGGGTAAATAAACTTTAAAATTTACCCTTTCATTTCCATTACAGGATTTTCCTGAATCGCAATACATTTTGGAATTTTTGTTGCATTAAATGTTAATTTTTACATCACTATTTTAGCAAGTTGCCACACCACTCAATGCACTGTATTTTAAACTATAGGAAGGTATGACCTCTATACTCCAATCTATACATGCCACTTTGCTTTAGGAGGTCAGACCCCACCCTGATCCGGTGCATTATACCGGTAAGAGACGGGAGACCTCTTAAAGAAAGTGCAACCCTCTAGTTCAGGCTCTCCTGCACCCAGCACTGCCGGGTGGATAAATATAGGGCAGCAACGATTAGAGCCTCCTGAACATGCTGTTCAGAGTGAAGGTGCGGTTTCGAGGAACCGACACCACATACAGCAAGATCGAGATAATGAATCTACTATCATCAACCTCTGGGGTAGCACCCATCGACGTCGTTATGGACGTGAATGGGCCCCAAATTCTTTTCAGTAGTGCAGCAGCACTAGAAAGCCTATTCACCACGACAACGACCACTGCACTCGAAGCACAGGGCCTAACACTCCTGCCTCCCTACCAGTTCCTGGCAGTAAGGACTATATTCATTCACAGAGTGAGTGACATCATCGCTGAACGCCCAGCTTCTGAGATTGTGAAGAGCATAAACACCCAAAACAGATCCCTCACGGCCATATCGGCCCACCTCATTCAGCAGGATGTAAACAGAAAGCCAACCCTCAAGGTCACCCTCAAGACTCCGGCAGAGGCTACTCTCGCGGCCGACAACGGCCTCAGATGCTGTGGAGTGGCCTGCACACCCCACCAGATCTCCAGGCAGCGATATTTCCACCTGCGTCAGTGCTTTCGGTGTTATCAATACACCCACTATTCACAAAAGTGCCCAAATCCGAAGCAGAAATGCAGCATCTGTGCTGGGGAACATCATCACAAGACTTGCACAGCTGCCACCAAGCGTTGTCTGCTCTGCGACGGTGACCACACAGCCGTCTCTCAAGACTGCCCCAAGCGACAAGAGGAAATCAAGCAAATGACAGAAGCCAGACCAAGAAACTCTACTCCAAAAACGAAGGAATTTAATATTCAAGAACAAGCCTTCCCAACTCTCCCGACAAGTGGCGCCGCGAGCGGCGCGCAACCCAACTACTGGACCAGCAACTCCCACGCCAGCCAATCACAGCCTCAAACGACGCCTCTGCACCAATCCTCACTCACACCGCCTCCAGCCACCTCTGAGAGCACTGTAGCAGCCTTGATACACTTCGCTACTGAACTCTCAGGAGGAGATCTCCGACAACGGTACAGAATACTAAATGAACTATACAAGGCAAACAATCTTCCCACGTTCGTGATTCCAGAGGCCATGTTTACTGCTGGCTCCTCTCCACCAAAGCCCGACCCCGTTCCAGAGACGCCTGTCAACCTGGCCCCTACAACTCCAGATACACCAGCGACTACATCTGATACCGTGGCATTGCCGCCAACTTCTCCTGCAAGTTACACCACGTCTTCTGATGACGACTCGAACGCCTATGTTGAAATTGAAGCACAAACATCACCCCCAGCACCAGAGACCACTGCAGCACACTCACCACCCTCAGCCCAGGAGACAGATTGTGTAGAAACTCCAGAAATGGAAACTCCGGAAATAGCAGCAGTGCGTCAACAGCGTGAAAGGAATGCAGTCGGATCGCCCGAGTTCAGAAGGTTCTCCAGCCAGATGTACAACATGACGGCAGACATCATGAAGCAGGCCTACCCAGAAAACACATTCAGTTTACATAACAACGTAATCTTCGAGGAATGCGATGAGTCTACACTGTCACCTGACCTCTTCAACAGTGACTACTCCGAGTACAAACATCAGATGATTACAAGAAGCATGAAGAAATAGCTAAGAAAGAAACCAACCAACTGAGGGCAGCCGCTCTCTTCCCCCTCTTTAGGGGGATGGGGACCTAATTTTGCTGTTTTGAGATGGTGGTACCTGACTGAAGACACACTCCACACACCAAGATGAAAGAAAACCTGCCACTGCCGCCTTCCAGACCCGTCTCCCAGCCTAGCTAGATATGGGATTGATACAGCATCGACACTCGGACAAGCAGCTGGGTCTAGCCCTGGCACTTTTTCTCTTCAACTTCAGCATTTCCTCTCACCGACTTCTCTTCAGCTGTCCCCACTTCAAGGCTCGCCCCAATGGGCATTCTTCTCCTGTATTATCGGATCGGATCGGACATGCCACTGTGGATATGAGCATCAACAACTAGGCAAAACCATGCACAAGTCTGGTTTCTATTCATCATTAGGAAAGAGTAGCACATTCTACAGCACCAGTCTGCTTGAATCATGGCACCATATAAAAAGAAATTGTCCCGGAACATCATTTCGGGCATTAGTCACTGCACTGGAATCCTTTGGTGCTTCTCGTGGGCGTGTATGTTTTGATACCATTATTCTTAATATTTTCAGTTTTATATTTCAATACAAAAATTATCAAAATTTTGTAGTAATGTATTTTCATTTAGTAATAATTAGTTTTTAATTTTGTTCAAATACAAAATGGAATGCTTTTTTTGTTTATTTATCTTATGTCATATTATGCATTTTAAATGTCACCATCTTAATAATTCTATATCCTAGAATGGACCCATTAAATTTCTAACTTCGAAGAGAGTGTTCTTCGAATGACGATTCCAGCAATATGAGCTAAGGAAAATTAGAGGAGAAGCTGACAATGAGTGTCCTGCTTGTGATACAACTCCTTTAGCAGTACATATTGATGGCAACAAGAAGCTGTATCGCTACAACAAAGTTGGGAGGTAATAAAATGTGCTTTACAGATACTTAATGTATAGTATTCTTTTGTCATCCACACACACTATATTATAATGAATTATATTATCTTCAAAATTAATGTTCTTGTAAATAAAGTATGCACATATAAATATACATTGTCATATGACTTATATTTTTTAACCGAGTATGTCTTTATAGTTTGCCTTTCAATTGCATCCATATCATCATTTTATATATCTAACACCATGTAAATTTTTTGTTTTATGTAAAATTTAGCAGTGCATCAGAATTCTTCATATAAAACATTTTTTGATACCCCATTACCCGTTGTTTAATATTATAGTGGTTACACACAATGAATAATTATTTCTGAATTATCATTGCAGAGGTATCAGAAACCCCTATTATTCTGATAGTATCTTCAGCAAAGATGAAGATGTTCAAGCTCATGTTGGCACTATTCAGAGCTTGAAAACTAAGGTGAGTTTTATTATATATATTGAGAAACCTTCAATTTTAACTAATAACTGTTTGGTGACTGTAACATCTGGTGGCCATTTTTGTATTTTTCATTATAGTTTATATATATTAAATAAGGAAATATAGCCCATAGAAATTCTTATGTGCAACAACAATGCCTTTCGCGCAAAATAATCTCTACCTTCTACCCGTCCTACATAATTATAATCATGCTCACCAACTGGATATTTAGTTACTATAAATATTTTTGTTTAACAGAGTAAGCACATGTGTGGAGCGTCTGCATGGAAAGCTGCTCAAAATAAGCCTCTTTCATTCCAAAGTTTGGATGAAACAGGAATCAGCATGGCCTCCTGTCGACATGGTATTATCCTCCACACCTTGAATATGTATCAAGGAGAGTTGTACAGTTATGCCCACTATTTGCAAATTATGTATTTCAAATATGTAAAGTTTATTTGTCAAGACATAATTTGCAAATATTGGCCATGGGCCTTAACTGTGGCTCAGAAACAATCACATTTTCACATTGGTCAAGCAAAGCCATTTTTAGGAGTCCTACATGCAAAAGGACATGCTTGGTATTGTCAGGTAAATAAAAATATAACATTACATTTATGTATACTAATGTATACATTTATGTATACTAATTACATTAAATTTAATAAGTACAGTTTGTGTAAAAAATTTTAAGATTTCTGATTGTTTAAGATTAATGATATACGTATCATTTAATATAGTAGGTGGCTTTTAACTTTTGTAGAGTAATTTGAATTTTTTTACTGTATACTTTTATGTTAAAGGTATTGTATGGAGGGCGGTGGCAAGAAGGAAGTGGCCTGACTTTAGGGGAAGAGGCAGAGCAAGTGTTTGCATACCTCTCACCATACAACTCTACAACTAAAAACATGCTGAAAGCTGGTACAGTATTTGTTCATCTGATCAAGTTTTAGATTTTTTTACTTGCCCTGTAATCAGTATAATGAGATTTGTATTCAATAAGTATCAACTCCCTCAAAGAATCAATAAAAGAATGAAAACATATTTGTCAAACTTGAGTTGGTCTTGGTGAGTAAAGGTATGTTATGAAACTGTTATTAATCTATGCTCTTCAAGAAGTTCATTAATTGCTATAAATATTTTTCTCAGAAAGAACAGAAGAACTCACAGAGGGTGCAGTCTTTTGGAACCATCGGAAAATTGATGGACTGGCTCGTGCATTAGTTACTCGACTCAGAAAGGTACTAAAAATAATATATATTTATTTTGAAACTTATTATAATGCATTTATATGTGAAAGGTATTATAATGCATTTATAGGTTAGTTATGTGTTCAGATCATGTACTACATATATTTTCCATTATAAATTAGCGACCATTTCCTTGAATTAACTGCTTGAACTTTTTCATTATAACAATAAGGTTAATTTGAATAAAGTATATAGTATTTAATTTAATTAACCTAAATGTATGATTCCAAGTAATATCAAATGTGTACACAGATAAATCACAGTATCGTGATATATCACGGGAACTGTGATGAGGGTTTGAACCCCATGCACTGAGTGTTCTCAGATGCATGCTCTAGTCCACTGCGCCACAACATGGTCAAATGAATTGCAACTTGGAGTACTACTGCACCCACAAGGATCCCAAGGCTTCCACTAAAGCCAAACCAGGTTTCACACAATTCCCCCATGAACTTGGTCTCTGTCATTCAGTAGTTCTGCCTTTGATGCCCCCATTTCAATGTCTTTCTCCGTGTATTGATATATCACAATAATATGAATTCTATGTGTATTGAAAGGGCCATCAGAGGTAGAGCTACTGGAGGACATAGACCAAGTGCACAGGAAACTGCATGCACAACCGCCCATGGAATGGGTATGGGGGGTGCTTAATAAACAAAAATTGAATTGTGGGTGCATTAGTACCCTAGGTTGCAATTCTTTTGACCATGTTGTGGCGCATTCGACTACAGCAAGCATCTGGGAATGCCAAGCCCATAGGTTCGAACCACTCATCACGGTTAATGTGATTTGTTCATTAAATTTATTATATTTTCAAATAGGCCAGAGAGATGGAAATTGAGATTCTGAGTCCTACCTGGAGCTTTGTGACAGTGAAGATGATGATGATAAGATTTACTACTAAACTGATGATATAAAAGTTAAGTATAATAAATTTTACCTAATTTCCCTTACTAATTTCTCTTACTTAATTTCTCTAATTTTATTGTCCTAGCCCTAAGATTTTAACCGAACATACTAAAGAGTTGTTATGTGGAATTTTCCTTTCATATCTAAGCAAGGTAAGCTAACAGCCTAAATGTGTGTTGCAATTCAGTTCTTCATAAACATTTATCCAGCAGAATTTTATACTTGAGTAAAGTCTTGCTATTTACGACTTTCACAGGTATACAATTCCATGGTTTTCATATACTGTACTGGTGTGTTTTACATTTGAACTTTTAACGAAAACTTTCATTATTTATTTATTCTAATTTCTTTAGTATTCAGGCTCAGGCAAATTTGTAAATGTCTTAAACCCCATTAAATAGTTTATATATTACAGGATCCTAACAAGTACACTATTGAAGAGAAGCACCTATCACCCAAAAATAAGAGTGGCCTCCATTGCCTTGCCTGCACTTTGTTTTCCCTTAACCATATCACTCATTCTTACAGGTGTGAGACAGAGAGGTACAAGATCATCCAAGAGGGAACAACACCTGAAGCACCCAATATTTGGGTGCTTTAATTAATAAAAATGCCCTTCATGGCTTCACTCATTCTGGCTGGTTTAATTAAAAAACCTAACCTAAACCTAAGTCATTAACCATTAATCTAAATGGTAAATAAAATCAGGTATTATCCATCAATGGATATAGTCTCCACATTATTTGTAAGTGACTCTTTATCATCCTTAAATGCTCTCAACTCTTTAAGACATAACTGTAACATGCTCGTGTCCGAAACTAGACACAAATACAACAAAATTATTAAGGATGGTAACAGAGTCCATTTCATGTGGTCTCCATCTCATGTTGGCCTCCGAATGCATGATAGATATGATAGATATGATAAGTTAGCCAAAGAATCTGTCTTTAAACGAGACGTCGAGTGTAACAGGTATATAGTTATTAAATGAAGTTTAGTGATGTAATAGACATAATTCGGAGTTGGTAAGGACGCCGCCCGCCAGCGTAAACACAACACACCCGAATGCCCGCAAACACGATACAACGCACAAAACACAACACTTCTGTCAGTTTTGGATAAACTCCTTTTATATTTATTATGTGATAGTTATACTTGTATAAAATGATAACTATTATAGGTAAGCGCCTAATATTTAATATTATTCAATAAAAAAGAAGTCAGAAGCCACAAGCCTGTCTGCACATGTCTTTTGTGTAAAAGTATTTTGGGCGCTCATGTACTTGTGCGCTAGCTGGCGTTCACAGCTGTTCTTGCCTACAAGCATTAGAATTAAACAAACGAATTTATTTTTTCATTTATATACAAGAAGAGAAGGCTACCCTTGAGTCTGTAATATTCATCTGATCACTGGTCTCCCATTTGGTCCTCATTGCTTTATCTTACTATTATTGAATGTCAATAACCGTATTATGCAATTTCAATATCTTCTATTTCTTTCTTTATTATGCACCCCATACCCATCCCGTGGGCGGTGGTGTAAAGGAATACAGAGGCACATAATCGGTTCAGGAACTGAACCCTCTAGTTCGTTTAGCTAAGCAAATAACAATGTTTGACGCTAGTTACAAAATTATCAATGTTGTATACACATGTACACACCCTCATACATACATGTACATACACATACATATCTAATCACCCACACAAATACACACATCAATAATCTTTGTGTCACAAGTGACACAAAGAGGTGTCACAAGTGACATTACAAGAGGCTCACAACAGTCACTATACAAGGCACTTTACAACTATAGTGAGTCACACAGTTACTAGTCTTGCTCCACACCCACCCAACTGGGCGGCAGCTTTACAGTCATGTGCATGCATTACCTACATTAAGCAAATTTTGGATACTTCGCTAAGATTTCGGGCAGCACATCATTATGAATGAAGTACTTACACATTTCATTATGCAACTTTAATAAAGTTGTCCTTCAGCATTTTGTGGTGTTCAGCTACCCTTATCTTCTGTATGTTCCTCACGTTACCAGTATACACAAACATTGACATGTAGGGATAAAGACTCTCAGGTAAGTTAGTAATTTAAATGCACAGTAGCAGTCCTAGGCGTTCAATCCCCGACCGCCGTCCAAGTGGTTTGGCACCATTCCTCCCTATCCCATCCCAAATCCTTATCCTGATCCCTTCCCAGTGTTAAATAGTTGTAATGTACAGGCACTATATATATAATTATATATATATATATATATATATATATATATATATATATATATATATATATATATATATATATATATATATATATATATATATATATACCAGTATAAGCTAATAATATACTGGTCTAATAAAATAATTAAACCAGTTAATACTCTCACTCGTTGTGTTAGGATATGTTAGCTTGATAAAACTGACTGTTCATTGTTGAGAATTGTGTTAACAAACAATATATCTGATTTTATCAAGACTGTAGCTTGCTTAGCAAAAGGAACTTGATTAAATTTGGGTTCAGTTTAACTACCGCTCAATGGATGAGTAATTGGGGTATAAATAAAGGAACTAAGCTGATAAAATGAAAGATGGGAAAACAACATTAGAGAGATAAACGCGAGAGATGTTTTCATGTTAACCCGAAAATTATTTGAGGAGCAAGACGGACTGCGGGTCAGGCAATTGGTCCCCATGCTATCGTGATGGGGGATCAGCCATTACACGTGTTAATGACTTGTATAGTTGTGTAGTTAAGGACAACAGGGTAAAGGGGTAATGGGCATTGTGGTTGATTGTTCTACCTGGGAATCCTCCACTGTTTTATATCTTATGTATGTATGTATGTACTAACCTAGTTATGGTTGCGGGGGTTGAACTTTGGCTCTTTGGTCCCGCCTCTCAACCGTCAATCAACTGATGTACAGATTCCTGAGCCTACTGGGCTCTGTCATATCTACATTTGAAACTGTGTGTGGAGTCAGCCTCCACCACATTACTGCCTAATGCATTCCATTTATTAACTACTCTGACACTGAAAAGTTCTTTCTGTAATCTCTCTGTGGCTCATTTGGGTACTCAACTTCCACCTGTGTCCCCTTGCACGTGTACCACATGTGTTAAATAAATGTATGTATGTATGTAAGGAGAGAGAGAGAGAGAGAGAGAGAGAGAGAGAGAGAGAGAGAGAGAGAGAGAGAGAGAGAGAGAGAGAGAGAGAGAGAGAGAGAGAGAGAGAGAGAGAGAGAGAGAGAGAGAGATGAAGACCGAGACAGAGAAATAGATATAGACAGAGTCAGGGAGAGAATGTTAGACAGAGACGGATAGATAAGGATATGCAAATTCAGTGAGAGAATGACAGAGATAGAGCGAGGAAAGAGACAGAGAGATAGGCTGACAGAGAATTGCAGAAACGAGGAGAGGCAGAGACAGAGGGACAGGGACAGGAGCAGAGGGACAGGGATAGACGGACAAGGCCAGAGGAGGGACGGGGGGAACAGAGGGGGGGGGCAGTGGGACAGGGAGGGAAACAGGGACAGAGACAGAGGGACAGGGTCAGAGAGGGGGACCGGGGGACAGAGGGAGGAGAGGGGGGCAGGAGACCAAGAGAGAGGGGACAGAGGAGAGACAGGGGACAGAAAGAGTGGGCAGGGGGACAGAGACAATTCTATAACCAATGTTCCAGCGATGTGTAAATATTTCATTCAAATGATCTGCTACCAGAAATTTTAGCCAAATATCCCCAGTTTGCTGACTGTAGGTAGTAACTGAGTGATTGTAACCTATCCACCGCTGCCCACTGGATGGGGGGCGGTGTGCAGGACAAACATATAAATTGTGACACTAGCTCTCCACATATGTCAGTTGCTTAATTTAGAACCTGTACTTGAGGTCGATCTCGAACCCATTGTTGATGTGACGACTTATATTGAATTTTGTAACTAGCTCATCAAGATTGTAACTTGCTTAGCTAAATGAATTGTGGGGTTCAGTCCCTGAGCCCATTATGTGCCTCTGTAACCCTTTCCACTACCGCCCACAAGATGGGCATGGGGTGCATAATAAATGAACTAAACTAAACTAATGTTTTCTTATAAAATTGCAATGTTACCTTCATTGCACTATATCATCATCATATACTGCAAGAAATTAACTTATAAAATTTAAGTCACTTTAATACACAACACAGAATTAAAGAAATATGTATGTTAATATCCATGTTTATGATGATGATCCATGTATTATGCAGGAAGAACCGCACGTCTATGGGTCATCCATAATGTTAGTAGACTTCTAGATGTTACCACTGCTAGGCTTAGCCAATAATGTTAGGACTTCTAGATGTTACCACTGCTAGGCTTAGCCAATAATGTTAGCAGACTTCTAGATGTTCCACTGCTAGGCTTAGCTCGGTACAAGTACCTCTGGGAGTTTGTAACATCTGCTGATGTAGAGTTGACTAATGTAAACTCTTTCAGCAGAACTAATCGCATACTTTGCGTCATTATTTAATGGAATATGAAAATTGCGGAATTTAGAGATAATTAACAACCATCACTAGTGTCCAAGAATAGTGTAAGTACTTCATTCATAATGATGTGCTGCCCGAAATCTTAGCGAAGTATCCAAAATTTGCTTACTGTTGCATGGTTGCAACACTGGATAACGATGATGTCTTCATAAGACATCATAAGAAGGAAAGTGAAACGCCATGCAACCTCTGAAGAGACAACTAACACAACACCTATACCCCCTATTAGACTATTTTACGGAACTTCTTCTCCACAGCTCATAAAACGGAGGAAAGGGTCCTGAAAGATATTGTTAATAGAAACGTTATCCCTACAGACAAAATCAGAAGATACAATTGACGATTTACTATAAAACCAAGAAAAACGGCCAGCCTACTCATGAAAACTCTCCAGACACGGAGCAGAACGCTCTAAAAGAGACCAACGTCGTCTATGCCTTCAAATGCCCTCTTGGGGACTGTAAGCCCAAAAAAACTCAGTACAAGGCAAGACAACAACATCTCTTTCCAGGCGTTTACGATGCATAGCAACAGGGGCTCCATTAAGGAACATATAATCTTTCCCACAACCAAACCATCACCAGAGAAATCTTAGCAA
>WNGS01101705.1:5776-15936 GCA_020271785.1 Procambarus virginalis
CAGCTCTTGATACTGGTAATGGCTCAAAAGGGCCACCACTTACGGGCTATTCATGCCCGTGCCACCTTTTAGGTGGCTTAATCTTCATCAATCAATCGCCCTTCAGACATACTTCAGCGTTCCTGAAACATCCGCTGTATCCGTGTGTAGGCCTCCCCCCCCCCCTGGCTTCTTGTTTATCAGTTCTCTTTCCGTAACATCCGTCGCATCATCCTCGCCAACATTCGCTTCCAACGTCATCAAAACATTCATACAAAATCGTTATTCACATATAAAACTTCATAATCCTCGACGACGGCGGCCGGCGTCCACATCCTCCGCGCCCCTGTGTCCGGACGCTCTCAATCGCCGCCTTCCTGGCCAACCCGCCACGTTGTACGCCTTCCCGCTGCCTTGTGCGGTGGCGCAGGATATACCACTCGCCAGGACTCTTGGCTCACGCGTGTCCCCTTGTCACGCCGAAGAGTCGCGCCGAGGACATGAATATATCCCACAATTTCGTTTCATTTGCACCGACATCAAAATAAGTATAAAAATAGGCTCTATGGAAGACGCGGAACAATTAAAAATTAGGCAAGTCTTCCAGTGAGCAACGAAAATCATACTTTCAACGATGACGGATTACAAATTATGTGCTTGGGAATGGGGAAATGGAAACCTTAAAATGCTTGCCAAAACGGATCTCGTTGAAAGAAGCGACCAAGCCAATGGTGTTTGAATAATAACAGATGTAACAGAAAGGTGTTTCTTGCCCGAAACGCTATGCGTGAGTGTGGCTTTACAAGAATGTAAATTCAACTTAATTTCTATGTTCTCTGTTAACCTCCAATGTACCTTCTTGTATATAAATAAAATAGTCAGAAGACCTAACGTTTAGAAAACGCAACGAGGTCTTGGAAACGAGGTAACGAGGAAAACGCAACAAAACGCAACATAGCAAGCGCCAGGAAAATGATAGGGCGGATCTTCTTGAGATGATTTCGGGGCTTTAGTGTCCCCGCGGCTCGGTCCTCGACCAGGCCTCCACCCCCAGGAAGCAGCCCATGACGGGACTAACACCCAGGTACCTATTTTACTGCTAGGTAACAGGGCATAGGGTGAAAGAAAACTCTGCCCATTGTTTCTCGCCGGTGCCCAGGATCGAACCCGGGACCACAGGATCACAAGTCCAGCGTGCTGTCCGCTCTGCCGACCGGCTCCCAGGCTCGGATAGGAGAACATGAAAAATAAAAGGATGCCTTATCACTAGCGGAATTCTTCAAACTAATGGTTATCTGACCTTTTGATTACTTTGCGAAGATTTCGGGGCTCAACGTCTCCCGCGGCCCAGTCCTCGGGTCAGGCCTCCTGACAGGTATTTGGTACTTGCATCCCGTTTCGAAATGAGCGATACAAAAGACTTAAGAATGGTCCAGGACGGACCGAAACGTCGTCGTCCCTTCACCTTCTAGTGTGTGGTCTGGTCACCGCCTCATAGATCGGGCAGTCACCAGAGGGGGGGGAGGCGGGCCCCCCCATGTCACACTACGGGAGTAGAACTATGGGAATCGATCCCAGGTATCATTGTCCACCGTGTGTGTGTTGTACAGCTTCCAGCCCGGCCTCTGAATATGGGGAGGTAAATGTAACGGTACAAGTGTAATTTTGTACTATTCATAGCAGTCACGAATTGTACTTATTTCATTTAGTATTAAACCGTACTGTCAATTCGGAGGATGGGTTGACAGCTTCTTATCGTTTCTTGTATTATAAGGGAGAGTCTACGTGTTGCATATGGGTAATCTGCAGTGGTTTCAAGGTAATGCAACATGACCGGTTGTGTAGGATGGCGGGGGGGGGGTTATATATGGATGAGTAATGTGATGGATCTTGACAGAGCTTGTGGAAAATATTAAATAGGCCTATATATGAATCATTTTGAGACAATGGAGCGACTTGAAATCTGGTTTTGATGGTTCCCAGACGCCTGCCGTAACTGATTGACACGATGGTACAAAGTCTACCAACCCAGAACTCTATTGAGTTCTCTGGGAGGTTCTGGAGGTCCCGAACCGAAGCCCAACCAGGATTTTACCCGATTGGTAAAACCGACCACACTTTGGCCTACGGTTCATTCTGGCCTCTGGCTTACGGCCCACTCGGCTCTATATATGTTTAGGCCTGAATGTTTTGCGTATACGTTCAATAGTAATTAAACGGGGACACTTCCGCAAGTAACCTACCGGACAGCCTCCCCACGTTACCTACCGGACAAGTGCTGGAAAAATGTATTGGGCAGCAACAAAGGCACACGGTGTGAGGAGGTCAACAGCTCCCACCAGGAGTTTCCCCATTTGATATTGTGTGCGCGTCGGGACGGCCCAGGCAGGAAGCAGAGGGGCAGATGAAATCAGAGAAGAGATGAATGCCAGGCGGAGGAGGTCCTTAGCGTGCCAGCGCACGGCCCCACCCACCATTGTAGACCAGCACACGCCACTGCGTAATTGGGGTCTTATTCAATTTGTCGGTGCCTTCAGGGCTCCTCGACGTTTGTTCCCTGGTTCCTGGACGTTGTCAGTTATTCTTTAATAAAGTTAAGAAAAGCGAGTGCACCGAGACGTCGTTCTATCCAGTGAAGTAGTACTTTCACTCATCAGCTGTGCAGCTGAAATTGTATTCGTGCTTAGGGGTAGCCATAGTGGGATGGCGTCGGTAAATGGGGGGGGGGGGTACGTAAGGAGAGTGGGAAGGGAACTATTAAGGGGAAAGCATTGATTGATGATTGATGAAGATTAAGCCACCCAAAAGGTGGCACGGGCATGAATAGCCCGTAAGTGGTGGCCCTTTTGAGCCATCACCAGTATCAATAGATGATACTGGAGATCTGTGGAGGTGCAACTGCACCCTACGTGACGGGAGATGTCTCCCATGAATGTGTCCAAGATGAACATTATGCCATCCAAAAGGTGGCACGGGCATGAATAGCCCGTAAGTGGTGGCCCTTTTGAGCCATTACCAGTATCAAGAGCTGATACAGGAGATCTGTGGAGGTGCAACTGCACACTGCTTGACGGGAGATGTCTCCCGTTTTTCTGCTTTATGATTGATAAAGATTAAGCCATCCAAGAGGTGGCACGGGCATGAATAGCCCGTAAGTGGTACAATTTTTTTTCTCCGTAATTCTTTTCATTATTCTGAGATTGCATTTAATCATCGAGCTGTTATCGCGGGGGAGGATACTGCTTCACAGTCTTTATGAGGGCGTCCAGCTGCTGGACACCTTTGTTGACCAGGAGAGTGGCTCTGTTGATGGCTTCAGGGTGGCCACAGCAAGATTCAGGAACTCTTAAAGCTCTTCTAAGGTCGTTGGTTGCTTCACATTCTAGAAGATAGTGAAGTAATGGCTTTTCTGTGACAGTTTGGCAGAAGATGCACTCTCTCTGTCGGGGTTCACCAATCTCCCAGTTGCATCTGTAACCTAGACGTAGTCTATATAACCTAACTGCTATTTCCCTGTGGATTCCTTTTGGGATATTTAACCTTTCTAATTTAGTTGCCTGAAGATACCATGTTGCAGAGGGCGAGCCTTCAGCTATTCTCTGGTGTAGGTAGGCTTTGTTGAGGTGTGAGAGTTTTTTGGTGATGATGTTTTAATGTTCTCTAGGCTGGGTTGAATTGTTTTATCTATCACTGGATGACGAGTTGCCAGTTTAGCAATTTCATCAGCTTTCTCATTTAATGGGATTCCAATATGGGATGGGATCCAGTTCAAGGTTATGTTGAGTTCTTTGCCTTTAGCGACTGCTCCAAGATACAAAATGGTGGTAATTATTTCCACGTTATCTTTCCACTGTTTTTGTCCTAGTATTTGAAGTGCAGCTTTTGAGTCTGTGTGTATGATGGCATTTTGAGTGTTTTGTGCAATCACATATGCGAATGCCTGTTGTATGGCAAACAGCTCAGTTTGGGTTGATGATACTAGTCCTCCCAGTCTCCATATGCCTGTATGCTGGCCGTGCAAAGAGCAGCGCCAGCACTTTCATATTCTGTGTCCACCGATCCGTCTGTGAAGATGTGGGTGGATGGAAAGCATCAAGCCATTACGACTATATAGCACTGGGAAGGGGTCAGGATAAGCTCCATTTGGTCATTTGGTCCGGGAGACATCTCCCGTCACGCAGGGTGCAGTCGCACCTCCACAGATCTCCAGTATCATCTCTCGATACTGTTAATGGCTCATAAGGGCCACCACTTACGGGCTATTCATGCCCGTGCCACCTCTTGGTGGCTTATCTTAATCAATCAGGATAAGGATTTGGGATGGGACGGGGGGAAGGCATGGTACCCAACCACTTGGACGGTCGGGGATTGAACGCCGACCTTCCGCCGCTTGGGCGGAAGCTGGAAGACGAGTAGTGTTGTCAAGTGGTACAAACCTCCGGTGATTCCTCTGGAACACAACCTTTTGCGCTGGTGTTGGCATGCCCTTACTTGCCCCGCTACCTTCCCGTCACCCTCGGTAGCTGGCGCTTGTAGCTTTACTTGTAGTGTGTTTCGAGCATTCCACTCGTCAAATCTGCGCCGGGAGGTTGGTCACCAACCAGCATGTACTCTAGCTGTAGAATTTCAAAACTAAACTAATGTATCGGTATATATACACCGACAACCGAAGCTACTAATAAAACAAAGATGGGACATTTGTATAACAGAAATGGCGTAAATATTTTTCCTCAAAGGGCGAGTTTACTGGGCAGTATCACTCATCCTGAGAGTGAACATGCCGGCACGCACAGCACCCATAGTAAGAGGTAACCCCTTTGCCTAGAATACGGCCTTTGTTAAATTTGCAGTACTCGAGTGTTTTAAAGGTTTTACTGGTATTGTTAGTTGCATCACTATATATAAGGCATTTGGCGTGTAATCTTGAGAGGCCATAATGTATGATGGAATGCACTAGTGTGGGGTTGTCTTGGTTTCATGTGGGGTTAGAGAAGCCTGGCCAGCACCTGTCAATGTGGTGCGGTGTTGAGATGGTGACGGATATTCTGGTAATGATGGTGGGGAGGCAGGAGGCATGCAGCCCGCTGGCAGTAACCACCCCTGTACCGTCCCGTTCCTTCCCCTTCCACACACCCTACATAATAGCCTCCAGTAGCGCCACTGCCATACATTGAGACTTTCCCGCTTATTGATCCCCTGGAGGGCCTCTTGTCCCTTTTCACGAGGCAACCTCCCGACTTCCACTTAGGCCTCTTACACTAAATATTTTATTTTAATAGTCAGAACCAGTGAGGTATTCCTCCTGCCCTTTCATAAACTTTATAAACTCGATGACGTTATTTCACCTCATTAAGATTGGAAGTCATATCACCTGAGATGCTAGTTGGCTTGTGGTTAGCATCTGGGAGACATTGTGCAAGTCTAACCTGGGCTAGGTGCGCCTGGAAGTTGAGGCGAGGGTTGTGGCTTGGGTACTAGGTTTCCTCTCTGGCTGGTGGCGTCCACTTCACGACCCTCTCACTCCAGCACGCCCGTCCCTCCCAGACCTCTTACTTTGATAACTGGGGAGGGGGGGGGGGGGTTGTCGTACGCTGCTGCTGCTGCTGCTTGAGAGTAAGAGTTCAGAACGATGTGAAGCAATTAAGTCTCCTGCGGTTTCCCGCACCAGGGACAAAGCACGATACATGCTTGATAAACACTACCTAGATGTTGTGTTATTGTGAAATGTTTGTAAATCTTAAAAATAGAATGGGGAAACCTAGCCCCAGGCGGTTCATGACTTTGAAGCAGGTCCATAGCGCACTGCGCCGTGTTTTATTAATGCTCATAATAAAACAGCGAAGGCACGTACTGTGATGTGTCGATGGCGATATGGTGGTCGGTTTTGGAAATTTTTTGGCTTGTATTATAGTGTTTGGGTTGGTGTGGTCTACGCTTACCTTCTAAGGCCCCTTCGCCACAAGATCGCCGCCATTTAAGATATGGTACTTATTACCTTAGAATCAGATCGGGGGACATGCTTTGTGTGAGGGGCTATTGAAAGGGGGGGGGGGTTGTACAGGGGAAGGTAATGGAGGTGCTACAGGGGACGGTAATGGAAGGGGGTTAAAAGGGTGGGCGATGGAGGGGCTACAGGGGGAATTGATGGCTGAAGAGGATGACTGAGCAGGACGTTATGAATACTTGTTCGTGTATGTTTTGTCTACACAAATAATGTTTAGGTTTTGTATAAAGGAAAAATAATAATGGGTTAGAAGGTTGTGACGGTACTCGTAATCTCGACGTTTTACTTGTGTAAAAGTTTGTTAATGTTAGTTTAGTAATTTCTTAAGGTTGGAAGTCCTTGAAAGTGGGGCGGCCAGTGAGGGAGTTCTTGTGAGTCAAGTCCATATGTTTTGTCGGACTTGTGTGTGGTGTCACTGTGTGTGTGTCAGACACGAATGCATATAGAGGACCTGTACAAGTGGGAGTGTGAAAGAGGGCAAGAAGAGTTTACGTAAACTCTTGTCTGACCACCATCTCCTATTTGTGCCTCTACGCCTAGGACATACAGTAACTGGAATTTGTTGTATATTAATTTTGACTATAATATCCAGTATTGTTTGTTAGTATAATGGCGCCAGCAGTTAATAGTATGTTGGTGCAACCCTGCCTCTAAACTGTCGTCAGCATTTCTGAACCATATTTTGCTGTATTGATGAAATTATCATGTTTTTATTGACATTCTGTATGCCATATTATTTCCACATAATTAGTTAGTGTTGACAAATCAAATCTTGGCCAAATTTCATTGTAATATATATTTTAATACTCTGCTAGTGCATAATTTTTAAACTCTAGTGGCCTCAACAAGGACAGGAAGCCAGAGGCTTGTCATAGGCCACCCTCCAGTTGTCCTGGTAAAGGATTTAGGATGCAAGAAAAGAATATGCAAAGTAAATTGGTTTTTGTTGGGTCTATAGAGTATCAGCTGTGATGAGTTTGTTACATTTCAGACGCCATCAGCGAGAAACACCCCGCGTGTTATAGATGATGGACGTGCCAGGAAGTTAGCATCAGATCTCAAGCGTTGCTCATACTACGAAACTTGTGCCACCTATGGCTCAACGTTGAGAGAGTATTCCACGATGGTAAGTTCTAGTACGGTTTGTTGTTGTTTAAGATTCGCTACCTGGAACAAAAAGTTCCAGTAGCACGGGCTATGGTGAGCCGTAGTGGACCATCTCTAGTACGGTATATACTGTGTACGGTTTTCTTTTTCTCAGCTCTTGCTGGTGCTGTAGGTAATGCTTGATCCCCTTATACGGCAACTACTGTAAACCCAGCAGTCAATTATAACTAATATTTTAAGTTTATAAAATATTTAATACTTAAATACTGTACAGTACTTGTTCTCTTGTAAATCCAGTCCATGCACATTAACTATATTACAGGAATAAATATCTGTGCTATAAACAGGATTATCAGATTTATAACGAACAAATGTTATGAATACCATATAAGCTGTGTTACTTTACACAATTATATTGATCCAGTAGACTGAAATGTTGTAATTTTAGTTTAAAGTTTGGTTTGGGTGTCTATTTAAAAAAAACTTAACATTTCTTGACTTGGTTCAGTTGCACACGCCTTTTAAAAAACTGACATTATTATAAAATAGAAGGTGCTTTCTCAGGACTTGTTTCAGAATAGTCTAAATAATGATCCCTTATCTAACATCGATTCTTGATTTGGATTCTGGCCTAATGGGAAGTAAGCTAGTTTCATGTCTATAGGTACTGTTCTGTTTTGATACACAATGGAAAAAATTACCACCGCATTGCTCATTTAGTACCAGATATTTGTATTCTAGTTTACTCTGTATCCAAATAGCACAGCACAGCACGCATACACCTGTATCCACAAAGACTATTTTTTTGTTAGTGTATATTAAGTAGATAATTCTTCGGTTAAGCTTGAGATAGCACTGAACATTTTCTAATATGGTCTGCTTTCCAGAACAAATGTGGAACAGCACAATATAAAATACTTTTTTTGTGAGATCCTACCCACAAATCATGTGTAGATTAGTGTTTTGAGTAGTAAGGATAAAAAAACGTGTACAGTATTAAAATGAAGTAGAGAATATGCAGTTATTTTAAATTGGATACATTAAAATGCCAATCTGATGTTAAGGAGTTTGTAAACTTGTTAATGTTCATATTTAAGTGACAGGCAAAAAAAAAAAAAAGTGTAATCTGATTCCACATGTAAAGATTGCAATACAAATATATGGTTATACTGCAGTACGGTATATCATAATATACAGTACTATACTGTATTATGATATACTGCAATATAACCATGTAAACATTTTTTATAGATATAATGTCCTTTATCAAGTGATTAATTTGATGAATGGAAAGGCATTACATATACAGTACCATTTTAAATGTTAGATATATACAGTATTCAATTGCCTAATAGATTATTTGTTTCAACAGCTTGTTCAAATTGTGTGCTCAGCGCCTGAGCCAGCAGGGTCTAACGCCCAACAACTCTCGCCAGGAACCCCACACACCTGCTGCGTTCCCTCCACTAACAACGGCTACACACCCAGCCCCCATTCCAACATCTCTCTGCACCCCTTACCCCACAAATTGCATCAAGCCAGCAGGTCACCCCACCCATATCGGGCTCTTCACTAGTCATGTGTATACCAACACAATCACTAAGGTAGGTCTCTCCTAAAGATCATTATCAAAATGTTTGGGGGGGAATACTTTACCTAGTTTTCAGATAATTATTTATCCCCCAACTTGTACAGTCATCTTTTATTGTGATTTTGTATAGCTATTTTGATGACGATTGCTTTCATGAGCTTTATACTATTGACCTACCACTCTGCAACGGTGTACAGGAGCCTTTGTGAATATACTTAGTCATTACTGTGTAGTCCTCGGCATGCAAGCAAACAACTATGGAAATCTTCTAGTGTATCTTTGTATCTCTAATATTTGGCCCTTTATAAGCTGTGAGCTTTCTTTTGATTTTTTTTTTTCTCTATAGATAGGATATCATTTGATAACAGCCATGTATTTTATTGGATCAAAGGTACAGGGCTAAATGTGTACACATTCAGAGTCATGTCAGAGAAATAGATGGGCATATTATTTTGAAGTTAGGATTTTGTGGATCAACAAAATCATGGATTGGTTAGAGACAATTTAAATTACTAAAAATGAAAAGTTTTCTGTGGCATAGGGCAACTATTTTTTAAAGTTCTTTGTTTAAAGGCTAAAAATATTTGTTCCTTTTAGGATGGAACACTAAGGTAGTAGTCACGGCAGTGGAGCAGAGTTGACTGCAATGACAAGAACAGATTCTTTTCGTGACGATGGCTTCAAGCGCGTGAGGCCCCCCAGGTGCCGTCACCACTGCAGCCTTCATGGCGCCTCCACCTCCACCCTAACCACTCGGCTCCCATTATTACAGACACCATACCACCTCCAAGGGAAAACAAAGATCTCCCCACTCCAAGTTCTACCCCAACTACTTCTCGGAAAAGTCGGAGAAAGTCTAATCTCTTCACTCCTTCAAAGAAAAGTGACGAGAAGGACAAGAGTAAAAATGAGAAGTAGGAAGTGGTCGTGCCATTCCTATAAAACAAGGTTATTTATATAAGAATCTAACAAGGCTTCTCAATAAAGACTGGAAAAAGAAATATGTCACCTTGTGTGACAATGAAGACTAACCTATCATCCTAGTTTACATGTGAGTTTTCTTATATTTAATGTTGTACAGTATTTATAAATAAAAAGCTAAACAAGATTTAATAAATAGCAGTGTTTCGTGTCGCTGAAATAAATTTCTCGACAGTTTTATGGCTTATTTTATTGTAAATTACTTGCCTAGTATGGTTTCTTTACCATACAGGTGAATAAATTTTTACATGAGATTGTAGAGCAATAATGTATAAAATCTTTAACTGAAGATATTTTTTTACTTCACAGGATTATATGGAAGATGTACATGGGAAAGAAATCTCTCTTCAGTATACTACAGTAAAAGTCCCAGGCATGAAGCCAAGAGGATCAAGGTTGTGGCTGGAAGTGGTGGCAACGACTCCCTTTCTTCAGAAATGCACACACTTAACATTACTTCAATGGTGCTCCAGGGCCACCTCTCGCTGGTAGAACTCC
>WNGS01101705.1:16936-36706 GCA_020271785.1 Procambarus virginalis
ATGACATAAATACTGTTAGATCTAGATGCCCTAGATATTTCATCCCATAGATGCTTTGCTTCCATTCTGTCTAAATTTGGTGGCCTATATATAACTCCTAATATAATATTGTTTTTTTCGTTTAATTCTATCCATAGTTTCTGTGTGTGGCTCAGTTTTGATTCCCTCTTTGAGACTACATTTCAAATTGTCCCTAACGTATATGGCTACTCCACCTCCTCGTCTAATATATCTGTGAAATAGTTTAAATCCATTTATTTGATATTCAGCTAATAGTTCTCTATTATCAACATTCATCCACGTTTCGGTGAGTGCAATAATATCTATTTTTTCTGTGCAGACAAGAGCATTTAATTCGTTAATTTTATTTCTTAGACTTCTACTGTTTGTGTAATATACCTAAGTGAATTGTTATTTTGAGGCCCTTCTCTTTCCCTGATCATTTTGCCAATTCCTTTTTACCGCAAACACATACTTTTATTACATCCTTCCTCCAAATCAATTCCCATACCTCGATCTACTAACAGTTTAAACCAAACAAACGCCTCTAACCACTTCTTCCAACGAGTTTGCAACAGCAACAACCCCTCTCGATAGATGCACCCCATCCTGAGCATACATTTAATTTCTTCCATAGAAGTGTTCCAGTTGTCTATACAAGATATTGCATTAGATTTGCAATATCTTTCCAGCCTGCAATTGACACCAAGTGCCCTCGACATCCATTCATTCCCACTCCCTTTCTTGGGAGTGATCGATCAGGAGGTAATCGATCAGGATCGATCAGGAGGTAATGACACGTGTAAATAAACTAAGTGGAAACGTCTAGGAGCCATAGGTCCAATTCTCTTGAACATCACGCAAACAGAAAAAAAAAGTTACTGGACCAGAGTAGGAGGCCTGCATGCTACAAAAGACTTGAGAATGGTCCAGGACGGACCGAAGCGTCGTCGTCCCTTCACCTTCTAGTGTGTGGTCTGGTCACCACCTCATAGATCGGGCAGTCACTATGGGGTGGGGAGGCGGCCCCCCCATGTCACTCTACGAGAGTTAGAACTATGGGAATCGATCCCCAGGTATCATTGTCCACCGTGTGTGTGTTGTACAGCTTCCAGCCCGGCCTCTGAATATGGGGAGGTAAATGTAACGGTACAAGTGTAATTATGTACTATTCCTAGCAGTCACGAATTGTACTTATTACATTTAGTATTAAACCGTACTGTCAATTCGGAGGATGGGTTGACAGCTTCTTATCGTTTCTTGTATTATAAGGGAGAGATATGGGTAATCTGCAGTGGTTTCAAGGTAATGCAACATGACCGGTTGTGTAGGATGGCGGGGGGGGGGATTTTATATATGGATGAGTAATGTGATGGATCTTGACAGAGCTTGTGGAAAATATTATATAGGCCTATATATGAATCATTTTGAGACAATGGAGCGACTTGAACTCTGGTTTTGATGGTTCCCAGACGCCTGCCGTAACTGACTGACACGATGGTACAAAGTCTACCAACCCAGAACTCTATTGAGTTCTCTGGGAGGTTCTGGAGGTCCCGAACCGAAGCCCAACCAGGATTTTACCTGATTGAAAACCCGACCACACTTTGGCCTACGGTTCATTCTGGCCTCTGGCTACGCCCACTCGGCTCTATATGTTTAGGCCTGAATGTTTTGCGTATACTTCAATAGTAATTAAACGGGGACACTTCCGCAAGTAACCTACCGGACAGCCTCCCCATGTTACCTACCAGACAAGTGCTGGAAAAATGTATTGGGCAGCAACAAAGGCACACGGTGTGAGGAGGTCAACAGCTCCCACCAGGAGTTTCCCCATTTGATATTGTGTGCGCGTCGGGACGGCCCAGGCAGGAAGCAGAGGGGCAGATGAAATCAGAGAAGAGATGAATGCCAGGCGGAGGAGGTCCTTAGCGTGCCAGCGCACGGCCCCACCACCATTGTAGACCAGCACACGCCACTGCGTAATTGGGGTCTTATTCAATTTGTCGGTGCCTTCAGGGCTCCTCGACGTTTGTTCCCTGGTTCCTGGACGTTGTCAGTTATTCTTTAATAAAGTTAAGAAAAGCGAGTGCACCGAGACGTCGTTCTATCCAGTGAAGTAGTACTTTCACTCATCAGCTGTGCAGCTGAAATTGTATTCGTGCTTAGGGTAGCCATAGTGGGATGGCGTCGGTAAATGGGGGGGGGGGGGTTTACGTAAGGAGAGTGGGAAGGGAACTATTAAGGGGAAAGCATCAAGCCATTACGACTATATAGCACTGGGAAGGGGTCAGGATAATGATTTGGGATGGGACGGGGGAAGGCATGGTACCCAACCACTTGGACGGTCGGGGATTGAACGCCGACCTTCCGCCGTTTGGGCGGAAGCTGGAAGACGAGTAGTGTTGTCAAGTGGTACAAACCTCCGGTGATTCTCTGGAACACAACCTTTTGCGCTGGTGTTGGCATGTCCTTACTTGACCCGCTACCTTCCCGCCACCCTCGGTAGCTGGCGCTTGTAGCTTTACTTGTAGTGTGTTTCGAGCGTTCCACTCGTCAAATCTCGAGCAGGAACCAGCTTGTCTTGTGATAACTTGATCTGCAAGACTGTTGCTTGGAGCGGCTCTCGTACCCATTACAACCCGGCTTGATCAGGCTCGTCCTGCAGGATTTGTCCTAATTCTCTTGTAAATATTCACTAGTGTTAGGTTTTGTGTGAGAAGGTTAGTCGTGGTGCCACATCTTTGCCCCCCCCCACACAACGAAGCAATGGTGACAATGTGCGGACCCTCTCTACCCACAAAATTTAAGGCCATATTCGAAACAAAATTCGAACATTAGAATATATAAATTTTAATGAATTACAAAAAAATAGCCACTGATAGGTAAGCACGGGAGCACGTGTTTTATGGCCAATACGCGCCGGGAGGTTGGTCACCAACCAGCATGTACTCTAGCTGTAGAATTTCAAAACTAAACTAATGTATCGGTATATATACACCGACAACCGAAGCTACTAATAAAACAAAGATGGGACATTTGTATAACAGAAATGGCGTAAATATTTTTCCTCAAAGGGCGAGTTTACTGGGCAGTATCACTCATCCTGAGTGTGAACATGCCGGCACGCACAGCACCCATAGTAAGAGGTAACCCCTTTGCCTAGAATACGGCCTTTGTTAAATTTGCAGTACTAGAGTGTTTTAAAGGTTTTACTGGTATTGTTAGTTGCATCACTATATATAAGGCATTTGGCGTGTAATCTTGAGAGGCCATAATGTATGATGGAATGCACTGGTGTGGGGTTGTCTTGGTTTCATGTGGGGTTAGAGAAGCCTGGCCAGCACCTGTCAATGTGGTGCGGTGTTGAGATGGTGACGGATATTCTGGTAATGATGGTGGGGAGGCAGGAGGCATGCAGCCCGCTGGCAGTAACCACCCCTGTACCGTCCCGTTCCTTCCCCTTCCACACACCCTACATAATAGCCTCCAGTAGCGCCACTGCCATACATTGAGACTTTCCCGCTTATTGATCCCCTGGAGGGCCTCTTGTCCCTTTTCACGAGGCAACCTCCCGACTTCCACTTAGGCCTCTTACACTAAATATTTTATTTTAATAGTCAGAACCAGTGAGGTATTCCTCCTGCCCTTTCATAAACTTTATAAACTCGATGACGTTATTTCACCTCATTAAGATTCGAAGTCATATCACCTGAGATGCTAGTTGGCTTGTGGTTAGCATCTGGGAGACATTGTGCAAGTCTAACCTGGGCTAGGTGCGCCTGGAAGTTGAGGCGAGGGTTGTGGCTTGGGTCTTAGGTTTCCTCTCTGGCTGGTGGCGTCCACTTCACGACCCTCCCACTCCAGCACGCCCAGTCCTCCCAGACCTCTTACTTTGATAACGGGGGGAAGGGGGGGGGGTAGTCGTACGCTGCTGCTGCTGCTGCTTGGAGTAAGAGTTCAGAACGATGTGAAGCAATTAAGTCTCCTGCGGTGTCGCACCAGGGACAAAGCACGATACATGTTTGATAAACACTACCTAGATGTTGTGTTATTGTGAAATGTTTGTAAGTCTTAAAAATTAGAATGGGGAAACCTAGCCCCAAGGCGGTTCATGACTTTGGAAGCAGGTCCATAGCGCACTGCGCCGTGTTTATTAATGCTCATAATAAAACAGCGAAGGCACGTACTGTGATGTGTCTGATGGCGATATGGTGGGTCGGTTTTGGGAATAGTTTTGGGCTTGTATTATAGTGTTTGGGTTGGTGTGGTCTACGCTTACCTTCTAAGGCCCCTTCGCCACAAGATCGCCGCCATTTAAGATATGGTACTTATTACCTTAGAATCAGATCGGGGGACATGCTTTGTGTGAGGGGCTATTGGAAAGTGGGGGGGGGGGTTTGTACAGGGGAAGGTAATGGAGGGTGCTACAGGGGACGGTAATGGAAGGGGGTTAAAAGGGTGGGCGATGGAGGGGGCTACAGGGGGAAAGTGATGGCTGAAGAGGATGACTGAGCAGGACGTTAATGAATACTTGTTCGTGTATGTTTTGTCTACACAAATAATGTTTAGGTTTTGTATAAAGGAAAAATAATAATGGGTTAGAAGGTTGTGACGGTACTCGTTAATCTCGACGTTTTACTTGTGTAAAAGTTTGTTAATGTTAGTTTAGTAATTTCTTAAGGTTGGAAGTCCTTGAAAGTGGGGCGGCCAGTGAGGGCGTTCTTGTGGAGTCAAGTCCATAGTGTGTTGTGTCGGACAGTGTGTGTGTCAGACACGATATGCATATTAGAGGACCTGTAAAAGTGGGAGGTGTGAAAGAGGCTAAGAAGAGTTTACGTAAACTCTTGTCTGACCACCCATCTCCTATTTGTGCCTCTACGCCTAGGATATACAGTAACTGGAATTTGTTGTGTATTAATTTTGACTATAATATCCAGTATTGTTTGTTAGTATAATGGCGCCAGCAGTTAATAGTATGTTGGTGCAACCCTGCCTCTAAACTGTCGTCAGCATTTCTGAACCATATTTTGCTGTTATTGATGAAATTATCATGGTTTTTATTGACATTCTGTATGCCATATTGTTTCCACATAATTAGGCTTAGTGTTGACAAATCAAATCTTGGCCAAATTTCATTGTAATATATATTTTAATACTCTGCTAGTGCATAATTTTTAAAACTCTAGTGGCCTCAACAAGTACAGGAAGCCAGAGGGCTTGTCATAGGCCACCCTCCAGTTGTCCTGGTAAAGGATTTAGGATGCAAGAAAAGAATATGCAAAGTAAATTGGTTTTTGTTGGGTCTATAGAGTATCAGCTTGTGATGAGTTTGTTACATTTCAGACGCCATCAGCGAGAACAACCCTCGTGTTATAGATGATGGACGTGCCAGGAAGTTAGCATCAGATCTCAAGCGTTGCTCATACTACGAAACTTGTGCCACCTATGGGCTCAACGTTGAGAGAGTATTCCACGATGGTAAGTTCTAGTACGGTTGTTGTTGTTTAAGATTCGCTACCTGGAACAAAAAGTTCCAAGTAGCACGGGCTATGGTGAGCCCGTAGTGGACCATCTCTAGTACGGTATATACTGTGTACAGTTTTCTTTTTCTCGGCTCTTGCTGGTGCTGTAGGTAATGCTTGATCCCCTTATACGGCAACTACTGTAAACCCAGCAGTCGATTATAAACTAATATTTTTAAGTTTATAAAATATTTAATACTTAAATACTGTACAGTACTTGTTCTCTTGTAAATCCAGTCCATGCACATTAACTATATTACAGGAATAAAATATACTGTGCTATAAACAGGATTATCAGATTTATAACGAACAAATGTTATGAAATACCATATAAGCTGTGTTACTTTACACAAATTAATATTGATCCAGTAGACTGAAATGTTGTAATTTTAGTTTCATAAGTTTGGTTTGGGTGTCTATTTAAAAAAAACTTAACATTTCTTGACTTGGTTCAGTTGCACACGCCTTTTAAAAAAACTGACATTATTATAAAATAGAAGGTGCTTTCTCAGGACTTGTTTCAGAATAGTCTAAATAATGATCCCTTATCTAACATCGATTCTTGATTTGGATTCTGGCCTAATGGGAAGTAAGCTAGTTTCATGTCTATAGGTACTGTTCTGTTTGGATACACAATGGAAAAAATTACCACCACATTGCTCATTTAGTGCCAGATATTTTGTATCCTAGTTTACTCTGTATCCAAATAGCACAGCACAGCACTGCATACACCTGTATCCACAAAGACTATTTTTTTGTTAGTGTATATTAAGTAGATAATTCTTCGGTTAAGCTTGAGATAGCACTGAACATTTTCTAATATGGTCTGCTTTCCAGAACAAAATGTGGAACAGCACAATATAAAATACTTTTTTTGTGAGATCCTACCCACAAATCATGTGTAGATTAGTGTTTTGAGTAGTAAGGATAAAAAACGTGTAACAAAAGTACAGTATTAAAATGAAGTAGAGAATATGCAGTTATTTTAAATTGGATACATTAAAATGCCAAAGTCTGATGTTAAGGAGTTTGTAAACTTGTTAATGTTCATATTTAAGTGACAGGCAAAAAAAAAAAAAAGTTAATCTGATTCCACATGTAAAGATTGCAATACAGTAATATATGGTTATACTGCAGTACTGTATATCATAATATACAGTACTATACTGTATTATGATATACTGCAATATAACCATGTAAACATTTTTTAAGATATAATGTCCTTTATCAAGTGATTAATTTGATGAATGGAAAGGCATTACATATACAGTACCATTTTAAATGTTAGATATATACAGTATTCAATTGCCTAATAGATTATTTGTTTCAACAGCTTGTTCAAAGATTGTTGCTCAGCGCCTGAGCCAGCAGGGTCTAACGCCCAACAACTCTCGACCAGGAACCCCCACACACCTGCTGCGTTATCCCTCCACTAACAACGGCTACACCCCAGCCCCCTATTCCAACATCTCTGCACCCCTTACCCCACAAATTGCATCAAGCCAGCAGGTCACCCCACCCATATCGGGCTCTTCACCTAGTCATGTGTATACCAACACAATCACTAAGGTAGGTCTCTCCTAAAGATCATTATCAAAATGTTTTGGGGGGAATACTTTACCTAGTTTTCAGATAATTATTTATCCCCCAACTTGTACAGTCATCTTTTATTGTGATTTTGTATAGCTATTTTGATGACGATTGCTTTCATGAGCTTTATACTATTGACCTACCACTCTGCAACGGTGTACAGGAGCCTTTGTGAATATACTTAGTCATTACTGTGTAGTCCTCGGCATGCAAGCAAACAACTATGGAAATCTTCTAGTGTATCTTTGTATCTCTAATATTTGGCCCTTTATAAGCTGTGAGCTTTCTTTTGATTTTTTTTTTCTCTATAGATAGGATATCATTTGATAAACAGCCATGTATTTTTATTGGGATCAAATGTACAGGGCTAAATGTGTACACATTCAGAGTCATGTCAGAGAAATAGATGGGCATAATTATTTTGAAGTTAGGATTTTGTGGATCAACAAAATCATGGATTGGTTAGAGACAATTTAAATTACTAAAAATGAAAAGTTTTCTGTGCATAGGGCAACTATTTTTTTAAAGTTCTTTGTTTAAAGGCTAAAAATATTTGTTCCTTTTAGGATGGAACACTAAGGAGTAGTCACGGCAGTGGAGCAGAGTTGACTGCAATGACAAGAACAGATTCTTTTCGTGACGATGGCTTCAAGCGCGTGAGTGCCCCAGGTGCCGTCACCACTGCAGCCTTCATGGCGCCTCCACCTCCACCGACTACCACTCCGGCTCCCATTATTACAGACACCATACCACCTCCAAGGGAAAACAAAGATCTCCCCACTCCAAGTTCTACCCCAACTACTTCTCGGAAAAGTCGGAGAAAGTCTAATCTCTTCACTCCTTCAAAGAAAAGTGACGAGAAGGACAAGAGTAAAAATGGAGAAGTAGGAAGTGGTCGTGCCATTCCTATAAAACAAGGTTATTTATATAAGAAATCTAACAAGGCTCTCAATAAAGACTGGAAAAAGAAATATGTCACCTTGTGTGACAATGGAAGACTAACCTATCATCCTAGTTTACATGTGAGTTTTCTTATATTTAATGTTGTACAGTATTTATAAATAAAAGAAAGCTAAAACAAGATTTAATAAATAGCAGTGTTTCGTGTCGCTGAAATAAATTTCTCGACAGTTTTATGGCTTATTTTATTGTAAATTACTTGCCTAGTATGGTTTCTTTACCATACAGGTGAATAAAATTTTTACATGAAGATTGTAGAGCAATAATGTATAGAAAATCTTTAACTGAAGATATTTTTTTACTTCACAGGATTATATGGAAGATGTACATGGGAAAGAAATCTCTCTTCAGTATACTACAGTAAAAGTCCCAGGCATGAAGCCAAGAGGATCAAAGGTTGTGGCTGGAAGTGGTGGCAACGACTCCCTTTCTTCAGAAATGCACACACTTAACATTACTTCAACTGGTGCTCCAGGGCCACCTCTCGCTGGTAGAACTTCCCTTGGTGGTCCTTTACAATCAAATAAAGATAAGGTAAAGTAGTCTTCAGGTGTATTCATTGTTACATAAGCAAGTATCATGTCTTCAGCGTGGACATTCTTTTAATGTAAGGTATTTTATAAATTGTTCATGAAGGAATCGTAGAGAAAGTAAGGAAAATCGTTGACTGTGCCAAATTAACAAGGACAATGAAGAAATGGGTAGATGATGTAGAGAGGTTTGTGTTGGTGGCAAGTTTTGATCATTACGTTGTGTATTTATATGTAGATAAGAGAACTGCATGGTTTAAAGCATTCACAAGTTTGTCAACATGGGGAAAAAGAGAAAGGAGTGATAACCATTACAAAAAAAACAAAACAGGAGGGCTTTGCATGGGGGAAAAATGTGCAGTATTAGAAAGATTAAAAGTAAAGAATGGTAAAAAAAAACTAGCAGCAGCATTGTATGACAACTGAAAGTCCTTGAAGGGAGATAAATGGTGTTTCGTGGTGGAATGGACTGTGGGTTTAGAGAACCAATAATGACGAGATACACTGATGTTTTCGTAGACCAACCTGGATGCCTAGTTACTGATGAGCCATAGGCACATTGATCCTCAGAAACAAGGTAAAGTAAACTGAATTTCAAACCCTAAAGAAATCTCCCAAGAGTAGTGATCTGCTTAACAAATGGGAAATATTTTAGATAATAGAATATAAGGGGTTAGTAGATATAACTTTTAGAATGATGGTTAGAATACTAGATAAACAGCCTACATAAAGGAATGAGAAAGTGAAGGATTACTTGCAGGATATTTTCCAAATTAGCATTACGGAAAAGGAACCAGCAAGGACTTGAGATAATGATGCCACTTCTATCATTAGCACTTAAGACAATTTTAATTTTGTATTAATATAATTTCTTTGTATTGTAGGTAACTCTGATGTCCTACGAGGCTCTTCATGACCCAGCGGGAGTCAATGGTCTGGATTCTGCTAGCATTTCATCCAAGATTGAGACGCCAAATGTTAAAAAGAGACACAGAAGAATGAAGAGTAGTGGAAATAAAAATGCAGAATGTGAAGGTGAGACATTTATTGAACTAATCGGCATTTTTCAACAGGTGTACTGTGGAGTGGCCACAGGTGTGGACCACAAAGAAGTCCAAAAGTGTGGCATGGGAGTTTGAAGAGACAGATTTTCTGCCCATTCAGTTGAAAGGAGATTGATATCTCGGGGAAATATTCTCGCTTGTATTATACTGATAAAAGTAAATCTGATGGTGTGCCTTCAATTTCATTACTTTGGTACCTTGAGTGTGCCAAGTGTGTGAAAAGGTTGACAATCTCTGATCTATATTAATCATGCATTTATTATCTTTTAAACTTATTTTCTTGGTCATTCATATTGATGAGCATCTGTCCAGAGACATGTAGGCTAAACGGTGAATGTTTGTACCTTATCAGTTTGATCAAGCAAGTTGTTAGAGCCTGGTCAAACAGGTTTTCTATGAAAACGTGGGTAATGTTTCTCCTTGGAGGTATCGTGCAGCATCAAAAGTATTTCTTATTGGGTTGTGATAGTAAAGTCTTTGCTCAAAGACAGTGTACACTTCATGGTAAATATTGGAGTAGTAATTACAATAATTCTACACACGTCATAAATGAAAAATATTCATACATTATTGCTTTGGCAATAGAATGTGAAGGGAAGATAAGGACTTTCTTAACTAAACTGACAAGCATAGAAGCAGAAAGGAAGAAACTTTAATAGTGAAAAGTGTACAAATGGAGAAAAATTTAAATCGGTAAGACATATTTATTGAAAAGGCAATTACGAGATGGAGAATATGGAACAAACCACCAGGCAACAGTGCAGTGGGCGTTTCAAATAGTAAACTTTTTAAAGCATTTATGGTGCCGATTTTTTTCTTTAGTTATTAATTTTAATACATTTAAGAATCGGGCATCCCTTTCTGTAACTCATTCTTAAAATTCTACTTGCTATACAATATCAGATTGTATCAATGTGCAATAAAGTATATTTTAGATTACATATTTTGTACTGTTTAGCTTGCAATTTGAGTTTTGTATTGCTTATGTATTGTAATCTTGTTGCTTTTTTCTGAAATCCTATGTTTCATATTTTAGACTCGGATGGTTACGAATTCAGTTTGGTGTCCTTAGACAATAAACAATGGCATTTTGAAGCGGGGAGTCAAGAAGATAGAGATGACTGGGTGACAGTCATCGAGCAGCAGATCCTCAGCTCGTTGCAGGGTAACGAGTCCAACAAGAGCAGAACTCGACAAGCGCATCCAATTGACCCACAAACTATATCGACCATAAAAAATCAAGTCCCCGGCAATCTTAACTGTGTTGATTGTGATGCTCCCAGTAAGTGCAGCAAGGCATCGGGTTATGTTAGTTTGGATTATGTTCCATTGGGTTAGTTTGGGTTCACTGTAATATACAATGCTGATAATCCAAGTCATACAATAATAATAATAAAAAAAAAGCTAGGAAAACATTAATAATTGGTATTTTCTAAATTATCATTTGTGGGCTGGCCATGTCTTAATTTGTTGTTGTTTACAGACCCTGAGTGGGCCAGCATCAACCTAGGAGTGTTGATGTGCATAGAGTGCTCTGGCATCCACAGGAACCTGGGGTCCCACATATCAAAAGTGAGGTCACTAGATCTGGACGAATGGCCGTGAGTATCTTTATAGGAAATTTAGTAGTAAAGCTTAATGTTAAAAAACCAAGTTATAATGAATAATTTTTTCACTTTTGAGTGAAATGTACATTATATTGCACTAAAGCAATTTATTGACCACTGATGCCTATGCAAGTGAATGCCACCTATTGTACACCCTGCTTGGCACATATTTACCTATCGCACTCGTGCACCAAACATTGACCTACAGATACAGCACTAATGTAATTTCTCATATTGCCTTAATTTAGAGCTCCTTTTAATATACAGTAGCTTAATTATTCTAATGTTTTGTTCTTTATCTTTGCCTGATTTTTTTGTCTAATCAATCTTCGACTAAATTCTTAGTCTCTCGCATAATTTCATTCTCATTTTGTGGTAATTGAGTAGCACAGATTCAAGAATGTGTACATGCACATACTCACAGGTGTACATGCATTTATTTCTTTGCCTCATTTTTGAATACTGGGTTAATATTGAGGTTTTTTCAGGGCTGGGGCAAGTTGTACTAGACCATCTACGGTACCATAGACCAGTACTATGGTAATGCCAAAGTGTTTTTTTAGTTCTGGTTTAGACTTTGGGTATTACCATATTTTGATGGTCTAGTACATCTTGCCCCCAGCCCTGAGAAACTTTAATAGTAACCCATTATTTAAAATGATAATACAGTAAAGTCCACGTTAAGAACTCGCCCTCGTCTGTAGCAGGTTGTGTGTACTCTATCCCTTGAAATGAGTGTGCATGCGTTTACATCGGTCAGATGGGTAAATCTCTCTCCTCGCGTTTAAAAAAAAAAACATTCATATGCTATTCGTACAGCCCAGCACTCCAGTGCATTGTATTTATATTACAGTTAATGCGATCATTCTATCAACTTCAGAGGGGCAAAGTGTATTGTTAAAAGTAGTTGTTGTTGAACGAAATGTGATAATCTGCTCTGATCAAACATTGTAACAGCAGCCTTAATGCGAGCCCTGGTATGTAAAAGTTGGATCCCCCTATAATCCTTGATATAGCACGTAAATACAATATAGCATCCATATAACCTGTATGGCACTTTTGTGCATCTTCTAGTTCTGGATATTAATAGCTGTATGGGCCAATAGGCCTTCTGCAGTTACCTTCTTGTATTTCCTTTCACATTTTCTTGGTGGTCAGGTGATCTGCCCTGGTGGGTATAAAAGGTCTGATCAACAATGTTTCCATCTTCATTCTATTTTGCTCTGATGAAGGCGAATTGGCTGAAAACGCGTTAAGCATTCTGTTTTTCAAATGTGGTTTTGTACTTGGATCAGTGTTTTTGTGATTATTGTTGCATACATACATATATACTGTATTGACTGCTTTTAAATTCTTGTCTCCTATAAAAGCCTTGCATTTAGTAGCGTCATGTGTAGGATTACCACCTGTTTATTTGTTTCACATAAAGCATAATGCACACTTTTCAAGTAGCTTTACAATGTGCCACAATTTCCAGTTGATGTTTATTAAAATATCGTTCACTTAATTTTTTTTTTTTTTTTTAGACCTGGCCCTGTCTCAGTGATGATGTCACTTGGAAATGAAGTGGGTAATAGTATATGGGAAGCACATCTAAGAGGCCAGACCAAACCTAGCCCCCGGAGTAGTCGTGAGGACAAGGAACGTTGGATTAGAGCCAAATATGAAGCAAAGGAGTTCTTGGCACCCCCACAGCCTGGCATTCCTCTGCACGAACAAGTGAGTAATGATTTCTTTATTTTGTACAGATACACGTGTTATATTTTTATTATTTCTTTGGATATTTAAAAGTACAATGGGTTTAAAATTTGCTGTGTAGATATTACCCATATAAATCTTCATATATAGCATGTTAACTTTTGTGCTTTTAGTTATTATGAAAGTTGTATTAATTAGCTATATGAAAAGGAAAGTGCCCTACTTAATTATGTATACTATGTGTGAATTGAAAATGACAATATATTTCTTGTCCAGATTGTAGAATGTGTTTGTCGTGGTGATGTCAAGAGGCTAACGGCCTTGCTGCCCCATGCTGGTGATGCCGTAAACAATCCTCTCGCCCCTCACCGGGACCTGCGGACCCCTCTTCACCTAGCTGCTGCCTTTCCTTCCTTGCCTTGTGTACAGATCTTGCTCTGGGTGAGTGAAGAAGAGTTTTCCAATTAAAATTTTTTTTTTTTAAACATTGTTGAAAACTTCAAAAGTTTAATATTTTTCTCATTGTGTTCCTTAAAATGCACGTTTCTCTAGTAGCCCTAAAGTGATGGGGACTGGTGAACCAGTTGCCTGTAGGAGATTTAATGAGCCCTGTGATATTCCAGTCATTTAACCCTAGAAACCCTCTGGCTCTTGCTTGTCACATTGGGAAAGTTGTGGCTTCCTTTCCAAAAATTGATTAAAAGTGTGTGTGTGTTTGGGGGGGGGGGGAATTTAGTACCCTGTCAGGTACATCACTCTCCATTTACTGATGCCCATGGTAGGAGCCATTCATGCGGTGCACAATTTTTGACATTCAGGAGCCTGGAAGACATTAGTGGTTGGAAATCTACTACAATACCAGTAGTTAACTTTCAGATTAATTTAAATTTTTTTTAAATATTTAGCATTTCATCAGAATAAGGCCACACTAAATATTTTTTCTTTTCCCACATCATTAAGAAATGTTTTAAGATATAGAATGGAAAGGTTTTGCATAATGAAATGTATGCAATTTAGGGTGCACAGTTAGTGTTAGGCTACACCAGAGGTCTTGAAGCTAACGTGAAATTTAAGTGTAGATTTTTTTTATTCACAAAGAGGATATTACATTAATTGTATTCATCATATTTATGTTCATAAGAGGAATATTAATAGTAAATTATCATAAAACCATTAAATCTTATTTTGATTCCTTATTGTTTGACCTTGGTATTTTTTCTTCAACATAAAAATATTTTGTTTGACACATTAAATGGTTTATAGATCTCATTCTAATACAAGTTTCTCTTTGCAGTATAATGCAAGTGTAAAAATATGTGATGCTGAGGGCAGGTCCAGCTTATTTTATGCCCGAACAGCTGGTGATAAGGAAGTCATTGATCTTTTGCTACAAAATGGTTGCCCAGACACGGGGTTGATAGCACCTCCAATGACCCCTCATACGCCAGCACTCGGCCACTCCACTCTCCCATTGTCATCCAACATCACCTCCCAACCTTCAACATTACCACGGAGGAAAGGGTCCATAAGCCGTAAGCCCGATCTCGATAAACTTCAAGCGAGTGTAATTTAGGGTATCGGCTCGTCATACTTATTTCTGCGACTAAAGTTGTTTGAATTTGATAGTATAGAACCGATTAGTCACAGTGCAGTCTGACTCGGGATATTTATATTCTTTGATAGTGCAGTAATTGGTAATGCAGTACACTAGTTAAAAGAAGATTTTACTTTATCTTTACCTTAACATTACAGTCTGGCATCATCTACAGAATCCTTCCCAAACTCATTTGTCTGCGGTATTAGAACACATTTCAAGACTTGATTCATGAACGCAGTTCTATAAATAATTTATGGTAGATTTATGCACTTGTATATCCCAGTTTATTTCAAAGCAATTTATTTCAATTGCTTTAAGATTAGAAAAGTCAATTAATTTGAAATGTATATAAGATTGCTTATTAACATCTTGTTAATTTGCATATAATTTTATAAGAAAGATGGGCTTTATGTAATATCATTGCTAGTCTAATATTCTTAAGGAAAGGCTTCTGCAAGTGATTTTCTTTGAATTAGGACGACTCTGTTGACTACAAGCACACTGTCAAATTCTTAAGCAGCCTTTAAGAACAAAATAAATGTGACCAGTGACCTAAGTCATAGCAGGCATGACCTTTTAGATTTTGGAAATCTGATCACAACTCCATGGAGAAATGGGTGGTAGACGAAACCAGATATAATGGCCACTGTATACCATGTTTTCATTGTTAACCTGTGATTGTCATTTGTGTGTTAATGCCATATTTTATGGAAAGACATTTTTTTGGAGATACTCACAATATCCACAACATGCAACACGTATTCCTTAACCTTATAGAGAGTTGACGATTGTGAAAATGTACATACAAATTGAGCGTACCATGAACCCATTTGTAAACATTATCATCCTGCACCCTAGTGTTGTCTGTCATGGTTGTATATATATATAGTGAACAATGAATTGTACCAAAGGTTGAATGAGAGTGAGAAATATATTGTAGATTTGTATGTATTGATTTAATCCAAGTGTAAAGATGATTATCCTGCTCAAGATACAAATGTATGAAGCCAAAGTTCATATAATCCCTGTATTAGAGGCGCATAAAGATGTAGATTATCTGCTGGCAGGTTGGAGGAAGATTACTATTGCACGCAGCATCTTGCTAGATAAAGAACCAAAGTCGGAATTATTAAAATATGTATCCTAGGTGGAGAATAATTTTATGATGTGGGGGGCGAGAGGCACAAAGATTAGCTCTTTTTAAATAATTCAAAGATTTAAAGCTGGCATTGCTATATTAAAATAAGATTTTTCATTTTATTGCCTTTAAATAATTTTACTCGTTACCATTACCTAGGTAGGATAGTGTTTTGGTTATTTTCTTCCATCAATGTGCTGTTTTCTTTGTGCTTTCACTTTACAGTCGTCTCTCTAATTCCAACCTCTGGTAATTAAATGTGGCACAGATTACAGAGCAGAGTTTTTGGAAACTAACTTTTGGTAGCATTTCCTCCCCCACCGTGTCAGTCGGTCATTCAGTTGAGGCAGAATTTGCAAGAGGATTGTATTAGGAGGATATTGTTAGTGTACAAATCTTGTTACTTAGCTATCATCTGTAAATTTGTATATACAGCATATATATATATGCCCTGTCCGTTCTTCCTAGCCCTTTAATCTATAAAAAAAATATCTATTGTGAATATATTTGAAGAATATTATTCTTTACACAGTACATAGAAAAAAAATCATACCTCATATTTCTTCACTTTATTTGATTAATTTGCATTATACATGTAATGACCAAGTTGTAATGAGATCAGTACTTAGCACAGTTTATTTATTACAAAAAATTAAAACATAGGAAAAATTTTTAATTGTATATCATATTGCTGATCAAGTTACAAACAAATTCTTCACTTAGAACCCTACTTAACAATGTAAACCTGGGTTCTTAACACTTGCAGTGTCCCCCCCTCAAGTCTCAGTGTCTAAAATGGGGCACAAGGCTTTCAATAGTACACAAGTCATCTCCCACAAGTGACATTGTAGGTTTTATTGCAACTTGCAAATCACTTGCCAAGTACTGTAAGGTCCTTCTGTGTTTACTTGTATTTATTACAGAATCAAGATCAATAAAGCCAGAAAATATACTATTGTTTTCTTAAGTCTGTCCATTAATAATAAATTGGTACATCCTTGTATAACTTTATTCAGTTTCAGGAAAATGTTGTATAAAATGAGATGAACTGAATATTGTGTAGGTAAAGTTTCCAGACATGACATGAGACTATAGACTATACTATAGATGACTATAGTATGTAGTAGTTTATAGTTTTGACTATTGTATGGACTATAGTATAGTCTATACTATAGACTACTATAGTCATCTATATTAGACTATAGTACAGACTATATAGTCTATAATATAGTCTATATTATAGACTATTATAGACTATACTAGTATATACTATAGACTATGCTATATTCTATACTATAGTCTCATAATATTATAAGTATAGTCTATACTATAGACTACAGTATAGACAATAGTATAGACTATAGTCTAATCTATACTATAGTCTGTACTATAGACTATAGTACAGACTAGTCTATAGTATAGACCATACTATAGTCTATACTACTGACTATAGGGACGGGCTGGACTATAGTGTAGACTACAGTCTATATAGTATAGCCTATAAGACTATATTATAATAGTATAGACTATAGTATAGCCTACAGTATAGAACATGGTATAGTCCATATAGTATACAGTCTATATATAGTATAGACATAGTCTATACTATATTGTCTATGCTACAGCCTATAGTCTATATACTATAATATAGACTAGTCTATTCTATAGTACAGACTATACTGTAGACTTCACTATAGCCTATACTATACACTATATAGTCTATAGAATAGGCTATATAGTCTATAGCATAGGCTACAGTATGTACATAGACAATACTATAGATTATATTATATAAAACTATATATCTATAGTTTATATATACTATAGATATTTCTATCTACAATAGATTATAGCATAGACTATATGTAGATACTACATAGACTGTAGTCTATGCTATATTCTATGCTATATGGACTATAGTATGTAGACTATACTATAGTCTATAGACAATATACTATGTCTATAGTCTATATAGACTAAATAGTCTATAGACTATGGTCTATAGTCTAAAGACTATGGTCTATAGTCTAAAGACTATGGTCTATAGTCTATAGACTATGGTCTATAGTCTATGGTCTATGGTCTATAGACTATGGTCTATAGTCTATAGACTATGGTCTATAGTCTATAGACTATGGTCTATAGTCTATAGACTATGGTCTATAGTCTATAGATATGGTCTATAGTCTATAGACTATGGTCTATAGCTTAGACTATGGTCTATAGTCTATAGACTATGGTCTATAGTCTATAGACTATGGTCTATAGTCTATAGACTATGGTCTATAGTCTATAGACTATGGTCTATAGTCTATAGACTATGGTCTATAGTCTATAGACTATGGTCTATAGTCTATAGACTATGGTCTATAGACTATGGTCTATAGTCTATAGACTATGGTCTATATCTATAGACTATGTCTATAGTCTATAGACTATGGTCTATAGTCTATAGACTATGGTCTATAGTCTATGGTCTATAGTCTATAGACTATGGTCTATAGTCTATAGACTATGGTCTATAGTCTATAGACCAGGGTCTCCAAACTTTTCATGTAAGGGCCACATTATATATTTCCCTATTTATGCGGGCCGAAGGAATGAAAAAAAAAAAAAAATCTCGGTGCCATAATTTAATTTTCCTCAATATTAAAGTATAAACATGGAAAAATTAAAACATTCTTTTTTGGAAAAAATTAGGGTAAACTAAATAGATTCCTGCCTTTAGTTTTATGCAACCAAATTAGTGTGACGAATGATACTGTCGTTTGACTTCAAAATTTCATTAAAATCAGTTTCCTGATTAGATGAGCCATTTGTAAGAATTGATTTCAAGTGATCATCAGACAAATTTGCTTGATAGTTAGATTTCACATACTTCATTTTGGAAAATGTTTGTTCACACAAGTATGTTGAACCAAAAATGGACACAAAACTACAAGCAACTTTATCAAATTATAACTGTTATACACAACTGATTGTTTGTAATGCACAACACATACCTACCAGTACTAGTTAGTATCTGTGCGTCACACTATCGAGAGAGAGGAAACTGACTCGGGCTGAGCGCCACCAGTCAGCAGCCCCAGCTTTGAATAATTCTGCGATGCCATTCGTACGATAATTATTTTTTCAAGGCCACCCACATGGATTTGTTTGGCGGGCCGGATGTGGCCCGCGGGCCATAGTTTGGAGACCCCTGCTATAGACCATATATATAGTCTATAGACCATAGTCTATTCTATAGACCATAGTCTATAGACTATAGACCATAGTCTATAGACCATAGTCTATAGACTATAGACCATAGTCCTATAGACTATAGGCCTATCCTATAGACTATGGCCATAGTCTATAGGCTATAGACCATAGTAATAGTCTATAGACTATAGTATATAGTCATTAGACTATATACTATGGTCTATAGTCTTAGATATGGTCTATAGACTATGGTCTATAGTCTATAGACTAGGTCTATAGTCTATAGACTTGGTCTATAGTCTATAGACTATGGTCTATAGTCTATAGACTATGGTCTATAGTCTATAGACTATGGTCTATAGTCTATAGACTATGGTGCTATCTATGACCTATGGTCATATCTATAACTATGGTCTATAGTCTATAGACTATTGTCTATAGTCTATAGACTATGGTCTATAGTCTATAGACTATGGTCTATAGTCTATAGACTATGGCTATAGTCTATAGACTATGGTCTATAGTCTATAGACTATGGTCTATAGTCCTATAGACTATGGTCTATAGTCTATAGACTATGGTCTATAGACTATGGTCTATAGTCTATGGTCTATAGACTATAGACCATAGTCTATAGACTATAGACCATAGTCTATAGACTATAGACCATAGTCTATAGACTATAGACTATGGTCTATAGTCTATAGACTATGGGTCTATTGTCTATAGACTATGGTCTATAGTCTATAGACTATGGTCTATAGTCTATAGACTATGGTCTATAGTCTATAGACTATGGTCTATAGACTATAGACCATAGTATATAGTCTATAGACTATATACTATGGTCTATAGACTAT
>WNGS01101717.1:0-11941 GCA_020271785.1 Procambarus virginalis
TTAAAATTAGCGTGTTCATTATCGCTGAGTATAAGCCATTATCAGGTTGAAGTTCGAGCCGCACCCTGATGTCGACTCAGGGCACTGAAAGCTATGTCGCAAAAGTCGACTCAGGGCACTGAAGCTATGACCTGAATGGACATGGAGCCTCTATTGCCGTGCTTAAAATGATGTACACAGCCTATGTGCGCTCCGTCATAGACTATGCCGCACCAGTTCTGTGCACCTACTCCCAAAGCGATATAAAAGGCTTGAAAGCATTCAAAATGAAGCTATGACAATCATTCTTGGAGTTCCAAGGACTGCCAAAACGTCCAATCTACGAGAGGAGTTGTCCCTTCCCAGTGTTAAAAGCAGAATTCAGGAGCTGAATGCTAAGCTTGCAATTAGGATAGCCAGAGATCCCCATTACAATGATATTGCTAAGAAAAAACTGAGCTCTGTGCTACTTTCAGGGGGAAACAGGAGAAGCAAAAAATGGCATCACAGGTCAGTCTGCTACCTCGAAGAGCTTCACCTGCTTGAGCAAGCCCGTGAGCTCCTGCCTGTAGAGAGGTTACCTCCCTGGGAGGATGACTCGTGCAAGATCATCATCAATGAAATGGCAACAAAAAAATCCAACATGATACCACAAGAAATGAGGCACAAGTATCTCGAGGAAATCTATAAAGAAGCCGGAGATGAACTAGATCAAATCTACACTGACGGGTCATCTAATCCTGTCAATGGTAGGGCTGGTGCAGCATACACGGTAATCAAGGATAATACTTTCCAACGCAGACATGAAGAAAAAGCACGTATTGAGAACTATGCTTCTTCAACGCAAGCAGAGCTAACTGCCATTGTTATGGCGTTAAGGTTTCTTGAACGGAGCACTAATGGTGCAGTGATTTGTACCGATTCAAAAGCAGCACTGCAAAGCCTAAGTAAAAATCGGGCAGAAAATCTTGCAATAGTCGCTGAAATTAAGAGAGCTGTGAGAGTACTTACCAATCAGGGAAGAGTCATCAAGTTTCTGTGGATCCCCTCCCATGTTGGAATATGTGGAATGAACGAGCAGATGTGCTGGCTGCTGAAGGCGCTGAAGGAGACCATATTGAATACTTCATACCCAAGACTCTCCTACAAATTAGAGGTATTGTCAGGCAACATCACCGTGACAAGGTAACTGAGGAAAGGAGGATAGAAGCACAAACCAGTGAATCTATACGATGGTACAACATGGTTGCAGCTGGCAATCCCAATCGTTATGGCCGAAGAGGAGGAGGACGAGTGAGGGAATCAGTGATAGCGAGAATCCGTCTTGGATACAATATTCTTGGAGATATGGAATGGAAACAACAGTTGATCAGCGAAGTTGCAGAATCTGTGGTGAGAGTGATGGACACCGCCTTGACCATTATCTACGTGAATGTGAACACCTGAGAGACATTAGAAACATGTGTAGAATAATAAACCCCACATTGTTTGAGTTAGGAAAACATTATTTGTCAAATATTGATACAGTTCTTAAAAGATTTCCCCATTTTGCACCCGCAAGATAACGTAAGCTTTTAAGGGTTGATAGATGTTAATCTTCTTGTTTGAGGAGCTGTTCACTTGAGACAGTTAAGCAAGTCCCAGCTGTGTCTGGGTACAAGTGACAGGATGAACAACCCAGCGGGTTTTCTTCCTATTGTGGAGTGTTGTACATGCTGCTATAGCGGTGTGTCCACTCACAGGATGAGTGGCGCTGCCCAATAAACTCGCCCCTCGGGGCAAAATTTAAAAAAAAATTTAACAAGAAATTGACAAAGTCACCCTCTGGGAACACGACTGGCGAATAAAAACAAACCCCAACAAGTAAAAATTACATACTTCTTCTACAACAAACGGCGTAACCCTGCCCCAGTAAAACTCTACTCTCAATCACCAGATGCAACCCAGATCCCAAGAGTCAACAACACCACAGTACTTGGACTCACATTAGACTCGAACCTTCGTTTTCACACACATATAACACCCAAGAAAGCTATAGCCTCACAAGCCCTATCAAAACTCTACCCACTCAAACATGCCTCCCAAGCCACCAAGCTCTATCTATACAAAACACTTATTCTCCCACTCCTAACATATGCACCGATCCCACTATCACTTGCAGCACCAACAAATAGGAAGAAACTCCGGCGTACCCAGAACAGGGCTCTCAGATGGGTGTTCGATACCCACTGGCAGGACTTCACCACTAGTGAGGTCCTGCATGAGTGGGCGAACATCCCACCTCTGAACATAACCTGGGATACCATGGGGAAGAAACAGATTAATAGAATCCTCACCTATCATGAAAACTACGACGCGTTCCTCAGAAACGTCCTAAGTAGACGCAGACATACGCACAACCTCTTTAACCTTATTGACGATCCGCCTCCTGCTCCGTCTTTTACATTTTTGACACCTCTTCTCTAAATACCACCACTCAAGTCACTTAAATTCCAACTATATAGCCTCCTAACTCTTCTTCCCCCTCTTTAGGGGGGGGACCTGCTAGCTCCCGTTTTCTGGTGCCCTGGGTGGTGTTGGAAATAACCAACAGTTTTATACATCATTGTATTTATACAACCAAAGTAGTTACTAAAATTACTAACTTATAGATTTAATCATTATCATGATTTATTCATTGCCAAATTCTTCCTAGTACGTGAGGAACGACAGGCAGCAACATGAATTTTCTCCACATTTAGTTGGATTTATAACAAGAGTCCAGTTTATCATTTCCTTTACTAAAAATAGTTAAGTTTGATTTCGTAGTATACTATTACTTACTGGAGCTCCCTTATTTAACTAACATTTAAACATTCTAGAGGAAATTACTTTGATGCAAATGATTTACTTTAATTTCCTCGATTGGCTGCACAACTTTTAGTAAGCCAATTTATGTTACTAGAACTTCTATTTTATCACAGAAGAATTTAATGTGATATTAATACTTGTTATTACCTCTTCCTTCCTTAGTCAATTGCGATAAATACATATTCATTTACGCTCGAAAGCCGCGCATGCGCAATAAGGAGCAGGAGGAAGAAGGGAGAGCGTCACTTGACTTGACACACGAGAGCACGGACGCCATTAACAGCGTGTAGCAGAGTTGTGTTTCGACCTATTTATTTCGCTCCCACGATCAGTTGAGCGGTGCCACGTTATCTGGCACAACATAGCCGTGTCATAGACTATATACGAGCATCTCCAGAGTCAACGTCTTTCAAGCAGCAGCTGGAGGACGAAGAGTTGCTCAAGTCTTCACATCAACGACACGAGGCTCGGCCGCTAAGTTTACCCTTTTTGTTATTATGTGGCCACTATTAACATTTAGGCTAGCAGTCGTTAGGCCGAATGCAAACCAACAAAATATAGTACGTGTCTTAATTAAATTTACCATCTAATTAGATGATTATCAGTTTATTTCTATGATACAAATTGTTCAGACATTAGCTGATAATTTACTACCGTCATCCTCATGATTTAGGATGTAAATGTAATTACCTATTGTGTAGAAGATTTCTACAATGTAATTGCCTTTCAGTACCAAGGCGACTTCAACCGAGGTGCTAGGCTTCCCCACCGTTCTGTGCAACAATTTACCCTATGCAACACGTCGTCGGTGGAGTGTAGCAACCGACTACTCTCTTAGTTTCACAGCTAAGCTGTCCATTTTTCCATCAGTAGCAATAACTCCATAGTTACAGTAGTGATCTCCTAAAGAGATCAATTATACTAACCCTTTGATTTACTGATGCTGTTCAACATTTCAGTAGTATATTGAGGTGCATTTACCTCCATCAATATTATATATTCTACATTTATTGATTTCACATTTGATTTACTCTGGTGAAGAACCAGCACCAGAATAATGCTAGGGATGTATTAATCTTTTAGCATGTAACCCCCCAATTTTGTGTAGTTAATTTGACTCCATTCATATAAGCATTACAGTTTTACCAAGATCCATAGGACACTAGTTCCTAGGATCAGTTTTTTCCATTGTCTCTTTGTTTTCCACTTTTTCTCAAAAAGTGGTGGTCCTTCATAGCTATCGAAGTATATATATATATTTATTTAATTATTAGTTACTGGGTCTCAGAGCCCAAAACAAGTTATTAGTTATTGGAGTCAGGTTTTCCCCACAAAATTTTGGTCCACCGAACCGGATGTACCATTAATCATTTAAGGTCCAGTATATTCGCCTAAATTACTGGCCCCATATAATTAACTATTTACTAACACCAACTAGTGTGTTAATATTCTTAGGCTATTTACCAATATATTTCATTATTTACGGCTGTCAGCAGACTGCCCATATTACAGCCTAAAACTCATTTATTATTATCAACATTTATATTAATACTTTATGCACAAAGTAACCTTAGTGTTATATTTATAAAATTTCACTTGTGTTTCTAAGCACAAACATATATATATCAAAACAAAAAATCCCAAAAACATAGCACCATATATCTATATTACTGCACCATTGCATTTATGCCAACCTTTGATGAGGTAGGATATTTAGACTGTAATTGTACTAATGTTTGTACAAATGCAGCCTAAATCATTTAGTCATTCCTAGGTAGGAATTATTAACGAGTACTGTACTAGACAGTACTGGTGTACATACATATTATTTAGATTGTGCTGACCCTGATTTGGGGTGGGATTACCAAAACTCTTTTTGTGCTTTTAACATATTATTCGTGTATTATTTTTTTGAGTACTGCCGAATGTTCACTGTTGGATCGAATGGTGATAATTGATGAGCTAACCGGACGAAAATCCAATAGTGGCATTCGAATACTACTCAAAAATATTAGCTATCTATTGTTAGGTAGGCAAATTAACCTCTAAACGAGGTATTATAGTCTATTCAATACATTAGGCTATTATATTAGTATTGAGCTCCATTGAATGAGCCAATATCCCAGTTACATCAGTAACAACTATTTACTATCAGACCAGCCCTTACCCAGCAAGATGGAAACGGCTGACAAAATGAAAAGGACCCTTACCGGTCTGAAAGGTCACTTGACCCGACAGATTACCAAGTGTCAAAATCTGTCACAACAGTCACCTGTTGACTACATTGAATTAGAAGACTTACTTCAAGTTGCTGAAAGCAAATTCGAGCATATTAAACAGCATATGAATCTGTACTTGACAGAACTTTACCAAACCTCAATAGGTGAAACTGAACTTGAGGACATTGTAAATGATTTAGCCCAGTACGAAGATGATGTACAGGCTAAACTTCAACCCTTCAAAAGCAAATTGCTAAAAACAAATTAACAACAGCCTCTACTGCACATCCAGATCCTGATGTCAAATTACCTCAGATCAATATACCCACATTCTCTGGTAACGAGAATGAGAGTTGGGATGATTTCTGGAGTAAATTCGTGGATGCAGTAGACTCTAAAACTAACATCCCTCAAACAACTAAGTTCACTTATTTACAAGGCTTGTTACGAAATGAAGCCTTGAAGGTAATATCTAACATAACACTGACCAGTGATGGTTACGACCTAGCTGTTCAATTGCTTAAGAGCAACTACGATAACAAGGAAAGAACTATTACTATCTTAGTTCAAAAATTGCTGGATTTACCATCTGCTAATAATTCTACAGATTCTCTCCAAACTTTCAGACTAGAGCTAGAGTCTTTACTCAAGGCCTTAAGCCTTAAAGTCCAAATTCAGACTGCTGAATGGATGACAAAGGTAGTTGTAAGGCGCAAATTACCAAGAGAGACTTTAGATAAATTGTGTACTATGTACAATAAAACCTCTCTGTCCATGAATGAAATTACAGAAGGTTTACATACCCTAGTCGAAAGACAAAGAGCCAACCAAGATGGGAAGAGTGTTTCAAACTTCTCTACTAACTCTCATCATAAACCCCAACGTACTGCAACTACTGTAGTAAAACCAGATCTCAATAAATCATCTCCGAAATGGAAATCTGGAAATGTAGGTACATACACAGTGAACCCTATAAACCCCGTAGTGAGCACCACTCCTACGACTTCTCCTACAGTGAAGAAGTGTTTGTTCTGCAATAATGAACATCTTACTTATAAGTGTAGTACTTATCCAGACCATAACACCCGAATTCATCGTTTGCAAGAATTACACAGATGCACAAGGTGCACGGGTCCTCATGACCCCAATAGCTGTACTGTCTCCTTACGTATGTGCAACAAGTGCCACAAGGGTAGACACCATTATTCCTTGTGTGGTAGTGATCAATCAAGATCAACCAATCCTCATAAGAAGACTACAAATTCTACTTCTGTACAGTATTGCAAAGTGCATCAAGACATAAGTGTACTTGCAACAGAGTCGACTAACACAACTACGTTACCAACAGCTCAATTAAAAATTAATAAGGGATCTAGGATTTCCACTCGTGGTCTCTTTGACCAAGGTTCGCAGAAAACCTTTATTTCTCAACAGCTAGTTGATCAGTTGAAACTGAAGCCTATTGCTCGAGTGAATTTGAATATCTCTGGATTCCTAACCAATAGTGGACCTCGTGACTACCAGGTTGTTAAAGTCTTGGTACGTTTAGGAGGCTGCACCAGCCCAATTCAAGCCATAGTCGTTGACAAGATCCCCTCAGATTTACATGTTACAGGTCTTGCTCAAACAGTCAAATTTCTTAAACGCAGCGGTATTAGGCTAGCAGATCATAAAATAAATACAGACTGTCTCAACGATGTAGGTATTCTTATTGGAGCTGACTTTTATTATAGATTTATTACTGGATGCACCAGGCAACGAGGTGTAAACTTGTTACTGTCAGCTGGGGGTAAACTACTCACAGGACCGGTGTTGATCCAACAACATTCTAAATCTACTAGTAATCAACCAACTAATTCAATAGTTGCATGACTAGGCCTAGAGCAGTCACCACTACATGTCAGAGACGAAACCGAGGATGATGAGTCCAATCCCCCTGTTCATAAATTATGGGATTTGGACACCTTAGGCATAGTCCCTGATCAACCCAGTCCAGATGACACATGGACGTATCAACAATATCTTGATACTGTGATTTTCCAAGATAATCAATATTGGGTGAGACTCCCATGGAAGCTGAACCACCCACAGCTTCCAGTAAATTATTTCATGGCCTCAACCCAATTAAATTCTCAATTAGCTAGGCTACGGAAGCAACCAGATAAATTGCAACTGTATCATGCTTTAATACAGCAACAACTTGCTAACAAATTTATAGAAGTTGTTGAAGAAGACAACCATAAGACAGGCCATTATTTGCCACATCATGCTGTCCTGAAAGATTCAGTTACAACACCAATCAGGATTGTATTTAATTGTAGTGCCAAATTAAAGGCAGACAGCGTGTCACTAAATGATTGTCTACAAACTGGACCTAGCCTAACCCAAAGACTACAAGATGTCTTATTACGATTTCGCTCTGGTGTTTTTGCCTATACGGCCGACATTAGTAAGGCCTTTTTAAGAGTAGGCTTACAAGAGACGGATCGTAATTTTACTAAATTTCTATGGGTGAAAGATCCACAGGATCCTAATAGTGAAATCATTACTTATAGATTTGTCATGTTCACAGAAATGGTACCATCCGTTTTCTATGTGCGGCGGCTGGACACACTAGACTAGAAGACGTAAACAAGAGCGCACAGGACGCCTGCCAAGCTTGGGAGCCATAGTCATGTAATCGTTTATTGTTATTAAAGTCAGTAACCAGGAATGACTTTACATCAACCTTACTACCAAGACTATCTCAGCTATACACAGACACCACACTGGCGACGAGGATGAACTGGGAACGCAGGTATTTTGTTCAACAAAACACAAGGAAGGAGCATGCTGTCTCGAGGAAGGAGAAGCTGTCTGTGAGCACCATACCCGATGCTGTATGCAACCCCATGCTGTGTGCTGACTGTTGCTGTGTGCTGATCGTTGCTGTGTGCTGGCCGTTGCTGTGTGCTGGCCAATGCTGTGTGCTACCCAAGCTGTGCTGAAGCTGTGATAGAGGAATCTGCCGACGCTGTGTACGAAACGACGCTTTGATGCAGTGTACAAAACCTGATGTTTTGGTTACGAAACGACGCTCCGTGCTACAAAATTCTTCACGCTGTGAACCTACTGCTGCCTACTGCTGCCAACTGCTGCCTACTGCTGCCAACTGCTAACAACTGCTGTGTTGCTGTGAGTAGGAACAACACATGTACACAAGGGCTAGGTAAGAAGTCAGTTGCTGCTGTGTTGTGCACTGTTGTGAACTTTTGCATTAAAATGCTTGTGTGCTTTGCAAAATTAAAGTAATTACAGTGAATTCTTAAATAACATATACAGTGCAGTAAGTGTTATATATTCTGAGGAACATTTTAAGTGATAAGTTTAAATTTATTCAGTAAAAATGGCAAATATACCTCAGTTTCCTGCATTTGATCCTGACTGTGACCAGACAAACCTGTCACAGAGGTGGGTCAAATGGCTTAAAAGGTTTGAAAATTTGTTGATAGTTTCTGACATCAAAAGTGCTGAAAGAAAGCGTGCCTTTCTACTTCACTATGCAGGTGATAGAGTTTGTGACATCTTTGATACACTGAAAGATACTGGTGGTGCCAAAGATTATGACACTGCCAAGGCCAAATTAACTGAGCATTTCAAACCAAGGCAAAATACTGCTATGGAAATTATGCATTTCAGGAGAGCAAAACAACTCTCTAATGAAACTGTTGATCAATACCATACACGTCTGCAGGGTTTAGCAGCCCACTGTGAGTTTGCTGATGTTGACAAAGAAATCAAACAGCAAATAATTGAAACATGCACATCTACACGTCTTCGTCGAAGAGCTCTAGAACTTGTTGATGATGAAAGTTCTCTTACAAGATACTGGATATGGCTCGTCGAATGGAAGATGCTGCACGTGATGCTCGTGCCATGGAGTGCAGTGCCAACAACGGTTCTGCCACTGTTACTAACAGTCATGAAGTATGTAAGGTTCAGGGAGTACACCATGATCATAGAAGATATCATGCCAAACCTAACATTAAATTGAGCCGAGAACCACATCACAACTGGAGTCATGGAACAAGACTCAAGCAGTCACAACGACTCACATCAGAGGTTGTCAATAATAAATGTTACAATTGTGGAGGAGACTACCCACACCAAGATAATGTTTGTCCTGCACAAGGTAAGAAGTGCTATGAGTGTAGAAAACTAAATCATTTTGGTGCTATGTGTCGTTCCGCACTAAAGAAACCACAATCAATAAATAAAAGCAATGTACGAGGATCAAGTCATAGGAGTCGAGGTGGCAAACACAATATTGCACCTCAAATCAAGAATGTTAATAATATACAAGACAACATTTCATTACAACCAGTCTCAGATGACAGTGAATGTGATTATATTTATGGAGTACAATCAATCACAAAATGGAATGATCTTCCAAACAACCCAGAGACTATAGTATACATTGCTGGCATTTGTCTCAAAATTCTCATTGACACTGGATCAAACATTGACACCATTGCTGAGTGCCACTATGAAAAATTTAAAAAACAGTTCCCAAAGCTTGAAAACTATAATGGCAAAGCCACTGCCTATGCTTCAAAGGTAGCCTTACCAGTGATTGGAACTTTCACTGCAGAGATTAAGTCAAAGAATGCAATGCTCATTACTACATTCCATGTTGTTAGGAATGCAAAGGAGTCTTTACTCAGTTACAAGACTTCAACCAAATTGGGGCTACTTCAGCTTTCTAATGCTGTAGCAGTGGAATCTGCAAACAATGTTGATGCTATTGTTGCTGAATTTTCTGATCGGTTTAAATCCATAGGTTGTTATACTGATAGCAAGGTACATCTGCATATCAACCCAGATGTAATTCCAGTTGCCCAACCACATCGCCGACAACCATTCCATACTCGCAAGAAAGTCGATGCCGAACTGGATAGGCTGATAGAACTAGATATCATTGAACCGGTAACAGGCCCAACACCATGGGTAAGCCCAATTGTCACTCCACCAAAGCCGAAGAATCCAGATGAGATACGCATTTGTGTAGACATGCGTGTTCCCAACAAGGCAATAATGCGTGAACGCCATCCTACACCCACTGTAGATGATATGATATACCGCTTGAATGGTGCAACTGTATTCAGCAAGTTAGATTTAAACAAGGGCTATCATCAGCTTGAACTTGATGATGAGAGTCGATTCATCACAACGTTTACGACACATCGAGGTCTGTATAGGTACAAGCGCCTGAGTTTTGGTATTAACAGTGCTGCTGAGTATTCCAGCACATCATCAGCCAGGTATTGCAAGATATACCTAATGCTGACAACATGTCTGATGACATCATTGTTTATGGCCGTACCCAAGCTGAACACGACAAAGCTCTTCGTGCAACATTGCAACGCTTACGAGAAAAGAATTTGACGCTAAGCCGAGCAAAGTGTGAGTTCAATCAACATAAAATTGAATTCTTTGGACATGTACTTAGTGACAAAGGTCTGTCTCCAGATCCTAAGAAAGTTGCAGATATCAAGAATGCTGCACCTCCTTCAACATCCACTGAAGTACATAGTTTTCTGGGAATGGCAAACTACTGTTCTCGCTTCATTCCAGATTTTGCTACCATTACGAAGCCTCTACGTGAGCTCCTGAAGAAAAATGCATCATGGTACTGGAGCGATGTCGAGCAAAATGCATTTGATGCTGTGAAAGATGCACTAGTAGAAAATGCGACTGCTGCATACTTTGATCCATCAATGGACACTGAGTTAACGGTGGATGCTAGTCCTGTTGGTTTAGGTGCTGTGTTAGCCCAACACAAACCTGGTCAACCAGATTCAAGAGTAGTAATTGCCTACGCCAGCCGTTCTCTCACAGATGTTGAGCAACGATACAGTCAGACAGAGAAGGAAGCTCTTGCTCTTGTATGGGGCTGTGAACACTTCAATGTGTATCTGCTTGGTGCACCCTTTACCACGATAGTCACTGACCACAAACCGTTGGAGACCATCTTCAATAATCCAAAGTCCAAACCACCAGCTCGCATTGAGAGATGGGCTCTTCGTCTGCAACCATACAACTTTACGGTGAAATACAAGCCAGGTGCAGGCAATCCCGCTGATTACATCAGTCGACATCCTGCCAACAGTTTCACCATCACCAAGCATCAGCAAGTTGCCGAGGAATATGTACACTCTGTAACCTGTGATGCAGTCCCTAAGGCTCTCACTCTTGACGAAATCCGTACTGCAACCCTAGAGGACCCAACTCTGCAAGCAACAGTGGATGCATTGACTAAGAAAAGTTTCCACGCATCCCACCCTCAGGAGTTGACCAAGATGCATTCAAAGCACTTGAACGCATCCAGACAGAATTAAGTGTTACGCAACAACGCGACACCGTGCTGCGAGGTACTCGTATCGTCATTCCAGCTGTTCTCCAGCAACGTGCTCTGAAGCTTGCACATCAAGGACACCAAGGTCTTGTAAGGACCAAACAGCTGCTACGAGAAAAGGTGTGGTTTCCTGGCATTGATCGTCAAGCTAAGGACATGCATGATGCCTGTGTCCCTTGCCAAGCTGCAGTGGATACTTCAAGACCAACACCTCTACAACCTTCACCACTACCTGCTGCACCATGGATGGAAGTATCGATGGATTTCTGTGGACCGCTACCAACTGGAGAGTACTTGATGGTAGTCATTGATGATCACTCACGTTATCCAGAAGTAGAAATCATCACTTCCACATCTGCAAAGGCTGTCATCCCGAAACTCGACAAGATCTTTTCAAACTTTGGCATTCCTGAAGTTGTCAAGACGGACAATGGACCGCCATTTAATGGACAAGACTTTGTCAACTTTGCTGAGCATATTGGATTCAAACACCGCCGTT
>WNGS01101728.1:0-11559 GCA_020271785.1 Procambarus virginalis
CACTGTATCGAAAGCTTTGCTAAGTCAAGGTACACAACATCACAATCCTTACCACTATCAACGGCCTCAACTATGCTAGAATAAAAAGATAACAAATTTGTTAAACATGAACGGCCATTTATAAAACCATGTTGCGACTCAATTATTAATTATGTTAATCATAATAGAAGTAGGATTCCTTGATTGTTTCAAGCGTAGGTTAGACATATATAAATGAGATTGGGTGGTTATAAATAGAACATAAGAACAAATGTAACTGCTATGTATAACCACCCAATCCCACTCATATACATATTTCGGACACTCGGATTTATTTCGGACACTCGGATTTATCGGACACTCGGATTTATTAATCGCAGCGTTAGTAACAAGACACCTGGTGTGGTTCTCAAGCTATATCTTGCTCTCGTTAGGCCCCATTTAGATTATGCAGTTCAGTTTTGGTCGCCATATTATAGAATGGATATAAATTCACTTGAACGTGTCCAGCGTAGGATGACTAAGATAATTCCCCAAATTAGAAATCTTTCATATGAAGAAAGATTAACAAAGCTTAATTTGCATTCACTGGAAAGGCGAAGAGTTAGGGGTGACATGATAGAGGTTTACAAGTGGATGAATGGACATAACAAAGGGGATATTAATAGGGTATTGAAAGTATCAACACAGGACAGAACGCGAAACAATGGGTATAAATTGGATAAGTTTAGATTTAGGAAAGACTTGGGTAAATACTGGTTCAGTATCAGGTAAATACTGATGGTGTCTGTACCCGGCAGCTGGTGGTGTTCTTCACCCCTGATGGTGTCTGAACTGATGGTTGGTGGTGTTCTTCACCCCCGATGGTGTCTGTACCCGGCAGCTGGTGGTGTTCTTCACCCCCGATGGTGTCTGTACTGATGGTTGCTGGTCAGTAACATCTGATTGTGCCATAGGCACAATCAGAGAACACTGTATAAACATCAGAGGTCCGCGGTTGTTCAACGTCCTCCCAGCGACTATAAGAAATATTGCCGGAACAACCGTGGACATCTTCAAGAGAAAACTGGACTGTTTCCTAAGAGAAGTCCTGGATCAGCCGGGCTGTGGTGGGTATGTGGCTCTGTGGGCCGCTCCAAGCAACAGCCTGGTGGATCAAACTCTCACAAGTCGAGCCTGGCTTCGGGCCGGGCTTGGGGAGTAGAAGAACTCCCAGAGCCCCATCAACCAGGTATCAACCAGGTATCTCAAAAACACAGAGTTCCATGTTCAAGCAGGAATCGTTTACAAACTAGTTTTATAGTAGTTTGACTTTTGCTTTTTGGGATGTTCACATTTAGTCATTCTATGGGTTCCCTCTCCTGCTACTTCGTTCGTAATTTCATTGTCATAGATTCTTTTATGATTAGGAACCATTTAATTATAATTTCTTCCTTGTAGATGAAGGGATATCAGAGATATTTATGTCTGGTGTGGTGAGTATGTGTTCTATTACATCTGTGCAGGAAGAGTTTCAGAACCGGGATTGCACTTGAGAAAAAGGTTTTATAAATGTAATTTATAGTTAAAGTTTAGAATGAGGTGAGTGTTGTCTGAAAGCAGAGTTTGTTATTATTCTGATTTGCAGATTTTTTGCTGGGTGATGATGGGCTTCAGGTGGTTTGCAGTGGTTAACCCTAATGCACAGATACGATAATTAAGATAGGGATAGGTTAGTGCATGATATAGTGAGAGGAGAGCAGAGTTATGTGCTTAATGTGGGTGCTGAAGTTGTGTCTCTTGTCTAGGAATAGACCAAGAAACTTTCCAAACATTTTTGTTACTGATGTTAATATTGTCTAGCTGTAGCTGAATTGCATTCGATGATTTGCTTTCAAATAAGAACATAAGAACATAAGAACAAAGGCAACTGCAGAAGGCCTATTGGCCCATACGAGACAGCTCCTATTTATAACCACCCAATCCCACTCATATACATGTCCAACCCATGCTTGAAACAATCGAGGGACCCCACCTCCACAATGTTACGCGGGAATTGGTTCCACAAATCAACAACCCTGTTACTGAACCAGTATTTACCCAAGTCTTTCCTAAATCTAAACTTATCCAATTTATACCCATTGTTTCGCGTTCTGTCCTGTGTTGATACTTTCAATACCCTATTAATATCCCCTTTGTTATGTCCATTCATCCACTTGTAAACCTCTATCATGTCACCCCTAACTCTTCGCCTTTCCAGTGAATGCAAATTAAGCTTTGTTAATCTTTCTTCATATGAAAGATTTCTAATTTGGGGAATTAACTTAGTCATCCTACGCTGGACACGTTCAAGTGAATTTATATCCATTCTATAATATGGCGACCAAAACTGAACTGCATAATCTAAATGGGGCCTAACCAGAGCAAGATATAGCTTGAGAATCACACCAGGTGTCTTGTTACTTACGCTGCGATTAATAAATCCGAGTGTCCTATTTGCCTTATTACGAACATTTATGCATTGATCCTTTTGTTTTAAATTCTTACTAATTATAACTCCCAGATCCCTTTCGCAATCCGACTTCGCAATCTCAACACCATCTAGCTCGTATCTTGTAACTCTATCATCATTACCTAGCTCAGAACTTTACATTTATCAGCATTAAACTGCATCTGCCAGTCCTTTGACCATTTCAAAACCCTATCTAGATCAACTTGAAGTGATAGTGAGTCCTCCTCCGAATTAATTTCCCTACCGATTTTCGTATCATCGGCAAATTTGCAAATGTTGCTACTCAAACCTGAATCTAAATCATTTATATATATTATAAACAACAGAGGTCCCAAGACAGAGCCTTGAGGCACTCCACTTACAACATTTTCCCACTCTGACTTGACTCCATTTATACTAACTCTCTGTTTCCTTTGGTATAGCCATGCCCTAATCCAGCTTAATATAGCACCCCCAATACCATGAGCCTCTATCTTTTTAATCAGTCTTTCATGTGGCACTGTATCGAAAGCTTTGCTAAAGTCAAGGTACACAACATCACAATCCTTACCACTATCAACTGCCTCAACTATGCTAGAATAAAAAGATAACAAATTTGTTAAACATGAACGGCCATTTATAAAACCATGTTGCGACTCAATTATTAATTTATGTTTTTCAAGATGAAGACGAATTTTATTTGCTATTATAGATTCGAGTAACTTTCCCACAATAGACGTTAGGCTAATTGGTCGATAGTTAGACGCAAGTGATCTATCTCCTTTCTTAAAAACTGGTATCACATTAGCAACTTTCCAAAACTCTGGCACTGTGCCTGACTCTATTGATTTATTAAATATGATTGACAGTGGGTCACAAAGCTCCTCTTTGCATTCTTTCAGCACTCTGGCAAACACTTCATCCGGCCCTGGGGATTTGTTTGGTTTGAGTTTTACTATTTGTTTAATAACATCCTCCCTGGTAACTGCTAAACTCGTCAACCTGTCCTCGTCCCCACCCACATAGACTTGTTGGGCTGAAGGCATATTGTTAAGTTCCTCTTTAGTAAATACAGATACAAAATATTTATTAAAAATACTACTCATCTCTTCATCACTATCTGTTATTTGACCTGTCTCAGTTTTTAATGGACCTATCCTTTCCCTAGTCTTAGTTCGATATAACTGAAAAAACCCTTTAGGATTTGTCTTTGCTTGCCCTGCTATACGAACTTCATAGTTTCTTTTTGCTTTCCTTATCTCTTTTTTAACATTTCTAACTAGTTGTACGAATTCCTGTTCTAAAGTGACCTCCCCATTTTTAATCCTCTTGTACCAAGCTCTCTTTTTACCTATAAGATTTTCAAATTCTTTGTTATCCACTTTGGGTCATTAGTAATCGATCTATTCAATTTGTGTGGTATACTACGTTCCTGTGCTTTGTTTAGAATATTCTTAAATACGTTATAAATTGAATCTACATCGAAATCCCCATTTACATCACCCATCGCTGGGTTCATGTCTCGCTCCAAGACCGGCCCCACCCCATACCCAAGACTTTCCAATCAATTTGACCCAAAAAATTTCTTAGGCTATTAAAATCAGCTTTTCGAAAATCTGGCACTTTAACAGAATTTTCTCCTACAGGTCTATTCCATTCTATGCCAAATCTGATTTCTTTGTGATCACTGTTCCCTAGCTCACTCCCTATTTCGATGTCATTAATTTGTGTTTCCCTGTTAGTTAACACTAAATCTAAAATATTATTTTCCCGTGTTGGTTCCTTAATGTGTTGCGTAAGAAAGCAATCGTCAATTAATTCTAGAAAATCTTCTGCTTCACTATTCCCTGTTTTGTTCAACCAGTTTATTCCACTCAAATTAAAGTCACCCATGACATAAATACTGTTAGATCTAGATGCCCTAGATATTTCATCCCATAGATGCTTTGCTTCCATTCTGTCTAAATTTGGTGGCCTATATATAACTCCAATTATAATATTATTTGCTTTTTCGTTTAATTCTATCCAAATAGTTTCTGTGTGTGGCTCAGTTTTGATTCCCTCTTTGAGACTACATTTCAAATTGTCCCTAACGTATATGGCTACTCCACCACCTCGTCTAATATATCTATCTGTGTGAAATAGTTTAAATCCATTTATTTGATATTCGGCTAATAGTTCTCTATTATCAACATTCATCCACGTTTCGGTAAGTGCAATAATATCTATTTTTTCTGTGCAGACAAGAGCATTTAATTCGTTAATTTTATTTCTTAGACTTCTACTGTTTGTGTAATATACCCTAAGTGAATTGTTATTTTGAGGCCCTTCTCTTTCCCTGATCATTTTGCCAATTCCTTTCTCCCGCAAACACATACTTTTATTACATCCTTCCTCCAAATCAATTCCCATACCTCTATCTACTAACAGTTTAAACCCAAACAAACACCTCTAACCACTTCTTCCAACGAATTTGCAACAGCAACAACCCCAGCTCTCGATAGATGCACCCCATCCCGAGCATACATTTCATTTCTTCCATAGAAGTGTTCCCAGTTGTCTATATAAGATATTGCATTAGATTTGCAATATCTTTCCAGCCTGCAATTGACACCAAGTGCCCTCGACATCCATTCATTTCCCACTCCCTTTCTTGGAAGAATGCCACATATGATCGGGATTCCTCCCTTGCTCCTAACTAATTCTATTGCTGTCTTGAATTTCAGTATTAGTTCCTCACTTCTAACTCTCCCAACATCATTACCCCCTACACTAATACAAATAATGGGTTTGCTCCCATTTCCCGTCATAATATCTTTCATGTTTCCAACAATATCACCAATACCAGCTCCAGGATAGCAAACCCTTAATCTGTTTCCTTTATCTCTGGCACAAAACGTTCTGTCCAAATACCTCACCTGGGAATCTCCCACAACCAAAATTCGCTTCGATCCTCCCTTTTCTCTTGGGGCACTTTGAGGGACACGCGCTTCAATGTTCCTCGCCGCTATGCCCTTACCTCCACGCTGAACCATAGGTTCACCACAGCACTCGTCCTCCAACACATCAAATGTGTTTCTAATCTTTATGGTATTAGGTGTCTTTTTTGCCAAGGTCTTCTTAAGACCCCTGTCTTTTTACAATATGCCAAGACGGGGTCTGCCTAATGCCGGTCTCCTCCTTTGCTTCATCATAAGATGTAGTAGGTCTTTCCTATGTTTAGTGCTAGTTTGTTAGTTGACATCCATAAGGGCTTTCTTTTAATTCATTATTTACAACATTATTTAGTGTAGGTGGGTTGGGGTTTGAATAAATGAGGGTAGTATCATTAGCAAACAATATGGGGTTTAAGAATGTTAGAGACATTAGGCAGATCATTGATATATATAAGAAATAGAAGAGGTCCCAAGATGCTGCCCTGTAGCACTACAACCGTTATTGGTAGAGTGGAAGTGTTATATCATTGATTGATATAACATTGGTGACTGTCACTAAGATAGGATTGGATATAGTCCAGGGCAGGGCCTATTGTATGGCAAACAGCTCAGTTTGGGTTGATGATAATGGTCCTCACAGTCTCCAAAATGCCTCTACAGTCTGCTAGCCCCAGGCCGGGACACTCCGTTTTCTTGACCTAGGTTGTGCCACTTCGTTTATTATGTCCCAGTGTGGGCCACTTCAGTTTATCTAGTCCCAGGGTGGGACACTCAGTTTATATGTCCGGGCTGGGCCACTTTAGTTATCTTGTCCCGGGGTGGGCCACTCAGTTTCTCTTGTCCCAGGGTGGGCCACTCAGTTACTCTTGTCCCAGGGTGGGCCACTCGGTTACTCTTGTCCCAGGGTGGCCACTTTAGTTTATCTTGTCCTGGGTGGCCACTCAGTTTCTCTTGTCCCAGGGTGGGCCACTCATTTACTCTTGTCCCAGGGTGGGCCACTCGGTTACCCTTGTCCCAGGGTGGGCCACTCAGTTACTCTTGTCCCAGGGTGGGCCACTCAGTTACTCTTGTCCCAGGGTGGGCCACTCAGTTACTCTTGTCCCAGGGTGGGCCACTCAGTTACTCTTGTCCCAGGGTGGGCCACTCAGTTACTCTTGTCCCAGGGTGGCCACTCAGTTACTCTTGTCCCAGGGTGGGCCACTCAGTTACTCTTGTCCCAGGGTGGGCCACTCAGTTACTCTTGTCCCAGGTGGGCCACTCAGTTACTCTTGTCCCAGGGTGGGCCACTCAGTTACTCTTGTCCCAGGGTGGGCTACTGTAAACCCAGTTGATGTTGTAGAATGATTAGGTTGTTCTTGACCGGGATGGTCGAAGGTTACTCGGTAGTGGGCAGGAATTGGAGTACCAAACGTCCGCTGCTTTTCCTTAGCTTATTATAAAAATATATAACTTCTACACGGGCCAAGATCTAGCAAGCTAGGAGTGTGTGTGTGTGACGCTCCGTCGCCCAGGGCTGTCTCTCAAGGTATGAGGACTGCAGGGCGCAGAGCAGAGTGTATTCAGACCTGCTGACAACGTTGTTGATACCTATTAAGTTGTTTAGCGCCGGCCATCAGAAGAAGAAGGTATTAGGTCACCCTATGTGTGTGTCCATGGCACGTCCACTGGCGCCTACGTCCAACACCGCTTCACCAGTCAGCCCGACAGATGTTGTGTCCATCATACACTCACTAAAAACCAAAGCTGAGAACGTCAGTGAAATCCCATCCATTGTATACAAGAGCGCCTCCCATGCTCTTGCGCCACCTATAGCTCTGCTGTTCAACAAGTCCCTTGAGTGTCATACCTTCCCTGATATCCTTAAAAACAAGAGTAACGCCAGTTCATAAAGGAGGTAATCCGGCAGACATAAACAACTATAGACCAATATCGAACCTACCCATTCTATCAAAAATATTTGAAAAAATTATCTACAAACAGCTCTACTCCTATCTCGTAAAATTCGACATTCTTAGCGAATTTCTGTTTGTCCTGTCAGTTTGGCTTCCGCTCCCAAAAGAGTACCAACGATGCAATTATTTTAAATTTTTAAATTTTGCCCCGAGGGCGAGTTTATTGGGCAGCGCCACTCATCTTGTGAGTGGACACACCGCCATAGCAGTATGTACAACACTCCCCAATAGGAAGAAAACCCGCTGGGTTGTTCATCCTGTCACTTGTACCCAGACACAGCTGGGACTTGCTTAACTGTCTCAAGTGAACAGCTCCTCAAACAAGAAGATTAACATCTATCAACCCTTAAAAGCTTACGTTATCTTGCGGGTGCAAAATGGGGAAATCTTTTAAGAACAGTATCAATATTTGACAAATAATGTTTTCCTAACTCAAACAATGTGGGGTTTATTATTCTACACATGTTTCTAATGTCTCTCAGGTGTTCACATTCACGTAGATAATGGTCAAGGCGGTGTCCATCACTCTCACCACAGATTCTGCAACTTCGCTGATCAACTGTTGTTTCCATTCCATATCTCCAAGAATATTTGTATCCAAGACGGATTCTCGCTATCACTGATTCTCTCACTCGTCCTTCTCCTCTTCGGCCATAACGATTGGGATTGCCAGCTGCAACCATGTTGTACCATCGTATAGATTCACTGGTTTGTGCTTCTATCCTCCTTTCCTCAGTTACCTTGTCACGGTGATGTTGCCTGACAATACCTCTAATTTGTAGGAGAGTCTTGGGTATGAAGTATTCAGTATGGTCTCCTTCAGCAGCCAGCACATCTGCTCGTTCATTCCTTTTGTACCAAGCTCTCTTTTTACCTATAAGGTTTTTCAAATTCTTTGTTATCCACTTTGGGTCATTAGTATTCGATCTATTCAATTTGTGTGGTATACTACGTTCCTGTGCTTTGTTTAGAATATTCTTAAATAAGTTATATATTGAATCCACATCGACATCCCCATTTACATCACCTATCACTGGGTTCATGTCTCGCTCCAAGTCCGGCCCACACCCCATACCCAAGATTTCCAATCAATTTGACCCAAAAAATTCTTAGGCTATTAAAATCAGCTTTTCGAAAATCTGGCACTTTAACAGAATTTTCTCCTACAGGTCTATTCCATTCTATGCTAAATCTGATTTCTTTGTGATCACTGTTCCCTAGCTCACTCCCTATTTCGATGTCATTAATTTGTGTTTCCCTGTTAGTTAACACTAAATCTAAAATATTATTTTCTTTGCATTCTTTAAGCAAACGATTCTGCTTTAAGCAAACGACTTTGCATTCTTTGCATTCTTTAATGCATTCTTTAAGCAAAAGCAAACATTTATCAGCATTAAATTGCATCTGCCAATCCTTTGACCATTTCAATACCCTATTTAGATCAACTTGAAGTGATAGTGAGTCTTCTTCCGTGTTAATTTCCCTGCCGATTTTTGTATCATCGGCAAATTTGCAAATGTTGCTACTCAAACCTGAATCTAAATCATTGATATATATTATAAACAACAGAGGTCCCAGGACAGAGCACTGAGGCACTCCACTTACAACATTTTCCCATGCTGACTTAACCCCATTTATACTATGGGGTTAAGTATAATACTAAGAACATAAGAACATAAGAACAAAGGCAACTGCAGAAGGCCTATTGGCCCATACGAGGCAGCTCCTATTTATAACCACCCAATCCCACTCATATACATGTCCAACCCATGCTTGAAACAATCGAGGGACCCCACCTCCACAATGTTACGCGGCAATTGGTTCCACAAATCAACAACCCTGTTACTGAACCAGTATTTACCCAATCTTTCCTAAATCTAAACTTATCCAATTTATACCCATTGTTTCGCGTTCTGTCCTGTGTTGATACTTTCAATACCCTATTAATATCCCCTTTGTTATGTCCATTCATCCACTTGTAAACCTCTATCATGTCACCCCTAACTCTTCGCCTTTCCAGTGAATGCAAATTAAGCTTTGTTAATCTTTCTTCATATGAAAGATTTCTAATTTGGGGAATTAACTTAGTCATCCTACGCTGGACACGTTCAAGTGAATTTATATCCATTCTATAATATGGCGACCAAAACTGAACTGCATAATCTAAATGGGGCCTAACCAGAGCAAGATATAGCTTGAGAACCACACCAGGTGTCTTGTTACTTACGCTGCGATTAATAAATCCGAGTGTCCTATTTGCCTTATTACGAACATTTATGCATTGATCCTTTTGTTTTAAATTCTTACTAATTATAACTCCCAGATCCCTTTCGCAATCCGACTTCGCAATCTCAACACCATCTAGCTCGTATCTTGTAACTCTATCATCATTACCTAGCCTCAGAACTTTACATTTATCAGCATTAACTGCATCTGCCAGTCCTTTGACCATTTCAAAACCCTATCTAGATCAACTTGAAGTGATAGTGAGTCCTCCTCCGAATAATTTCCCTACCGATTTTCGTATCATCGGCAAATTTGCAAATGTTGCTACTCAAACCTGAATCTAAATCATTTATATATATTATAAACAACAGAGGTCCCAAGACAGAGCCTTGAGGCACTCCACTTACAACATTTTCCCACTCTGACTTGACTCCATTTATACTAACTCTCTGTTTCCTTTGGTATAGCCATGCCCTAATCCAGCTTATATAGCACCCCAATACCATGAGCCTCTATCTTTTTAATCAGTCTTTCATGTGGCACTGTATCGAAAGCTTTGCTAAAGTCAAGGTACACAACATCACAATCCTTACCACTATCAACTGCCTCAAAAAGATCTAGATGCCCTAGATCTAACAGTATTTATGTCATGGGTGACTTTAATTTGAGTGGAATAAACTGGAAGAACAAAACAGGGAATAGTGAAGCAGAAGATTTTCTAGAATTAATTGACGATTGCTTTCTTACGCAACACATTAAGGAACCAACACGGGAAAATAATATTTTAGATTTAGTGTTAACTAACAGGGAAACACAAATTAATGACATCGAAATAGGGAGTGAGCTAGGGAACAGTGATCACAAAGAAATCAGATTTGGCATAGAATGGAATAGACCTGTAGGAGAAAATTCTGTTAAAGTGCCAGATTTTCGAAAAGCTGATTTTAATAGCCTAAGAAATTTTTTGGGTCAAATTGATTGGAAAGTCTTGGGTATGGGGTGGGGGCCGGTCTTGGAGCGAGATATGAACCCAGCGATGGGTGATGTAAATGGGGGATTTCGATGTAGATTCAATTTATAACGTATTTAAGAATATTCTAAACAAAGCACAGGAACGTAGTATACCACACAAATTGAATAGATCGATTACTAATGGACCAATGTGGAAACAAAGAATTTGACAGAATCTTATAGGTAAAAGAGAGTTAGGTACAATAGAGTATAAAAATGGGGAGGTACTTTAGAACAGGAATTCGTACAACTAGTTAGAAATGTTAACGAAAAGAGCTATAGGAGGACAAAGCAAAAAGAAACTATGAAGTTCGTATAGTAGGGCAAGCAAAGACAATATCCTAAAGGGGTTTTTCAGTTATATCGAATCTAGACTCAGGAAAGGATAGGGCCATTAAAAAACTGATGACAGGTTAAATTAACAGTATAGTGATGAAGAGTGAGTAGTATTTTTAATACAATATTTTGTATCGTATTTACATAAGAGAGGAACGTTAACAATCATGCCTTCAGGACCAGCAACACAGTCTATGCTGGCTGGGGACGAGGACAGGGTTGACGAGTTTCCAGACGTAGCACCAGGGAGGATGTTATTAACACAATAGTAAAACTCGAAACCAAACAAAATCCCCAGGGCCGGATGAACTGTTTGCCAGGAGTGCTTAAAGTATGCAAAGAGGAGCTTTGTGACCCACTGTCAATCATATTTAATAAATCAATAGAGTCAGGCAGAGTGCCAGAGTTGTGGAAAGTTGCGTAATGTGATACCAGTTTTTTAGAAAGGAGATAGAATACTTGCGTCTAACCTATCGACCAATTAGCTTAACGTCTATGTTGCGGAAAGTTACTCGAATCTATAATAGCAAATAAAATCGCTTTCATACTTGAAAACATAAAATTAACACTACATTGAGTCGCCACCTGGTTTATGTCAAATGGCCCGTTCATGTATTAACAAATTTTAATCTTTTTATATCTAGCATAG
>WNGS01101730.1:0-11491 GCA_020271785.1 Procambarus virginalis
TGTGATTGACGGCGAGGGGAGTGTTTTCGATCGTCTTTATTGTTGTCCAGTTAATGAAGAGGGAGTGAGTTGATGCCATGTACTTCTTTGCCTGTGCCTGAAATAGCGAGATTAATCTTTACGCATTTTAAGTTAAGAAGTACCAAAAACTACGACTTCACGTTATGTATTATCCTTACATTGCTGTGGGCTATTTTTGGTATAGATAATCACTTGAAAACGCGTGAGAGTGATAGAGACAATAACTGCTCCTGTTTACCAAGATTAATGAAATGTGCTTTCTTGGCACTGTTACCAACAAATTCAAACAACTACCAACGGGACTGTGTTAACGGACAAGGGAACACCAGTGGCGGACCATTCTTCAGTTATAGTGAGTAGAGCTACTTGCAGGGGAGGGCACATGGAATGGATACGAAGAGTCAGTATCGTTTGTTGACCACGTCTTCAGGCAATGAGGCCGGCCGGAGACTGACTGGGATACTCTCCTGGCAAACAGTGACACCGCGAGGATGGAGTGAAGACCCCCAGGATACCCAGTAAGTAACAGTTATCACTACTAATGCTTGGTGGTGACTGGCTAGAGAGGGAGACACCCAGACATTGGCGTCCTTGCCAGTATATATAGTACGGTTACTTCCGCGCAAGTCCTCGCACTTGGCGACCGTGCCTATGAATCTCGCTAAGGATAACGATACGGTTGCGATTGTGAGTACTACATGTGGCCATAGGTACAGGAACAGGTACTCATCATCGCACAATGGAGATGAGAAAAGCTAGGCAGTTGCATTGACACTAGTGGTGGTAATGTAGGCAGGTGTGGAGGATTGCATGTTGTCGCAGCTGTGTAGTGTGATGGCCTGTGAACTTGGGATCCAGCTGAGTGCTCGAAGTTGGCAAGGAGCAGGAGATGTGAGCAGTGTGTGGCTCATGATAAGGGGCGAGGATGATGAAGGCTTTGGGAGGGAATGGCCCACAGACAGTACCTGCCAGTGTGCGCGAGAACGAAATTTGAGCATTTGGTGGAAGCAGTCAGGGGTTCCAGCTGGCAGCAGGCGCAGCGTGTAAACTGGAGAGGATGAATGCTGCAGCTGGAAACACAGCTGAAGCCGTGAGGAGCGAGAAGCACGACTGAAGTGCAGGGAAGAACGAGAAGCCGAAGCACAGCTGAAGCGGGAAGAATGAGAAGCAGAAGCACAGCTGACAGCAGGAAGAATGAGGAAGGAAGAAGCGCAAGCTGAAACGCTGAAGAGCGAGAGGCACAGCTGTAAAGGGGAGGAACGAGAAGACACAGCTGAGACGAGAGGAGAGCGAGCTGGAAGCTAAGCTGACACAGCAAGAGCTCGAGCCAACAGAGAGATTGAGCTGAAGCGGGCTGAACTAGTGCTAGCCCCACCTACCCTCCACAACAGGGAAGACCGCGGGTGTGTAAACGAGATTTACCGGTCTTTGTGCCTACTGAAGCTGAGGGCTGTCTTTTGACCACTTCGGGAGGGTAGCTACCTTGAAGATGTGGCCGAGAGCAGAGTGGGCTGAGCTGGTTCAGGGTAGGCTCACAAGTGAAGCTCGCGAAGCCTACAACCTGCTTGACTCAGGAATGCACCATTATGATGCTGTAAAGAGAGCAGTGCTTCATTCTTTCAAGCTGACGCCAGAATGTTATAGGAAAAGATTCCGTGAATGTACCCGTTCGCCAGGAAAAGCTTATGCAGAGACGGCGAGGGACAGGGAGAGAAAATTCCTGAAGTGGCTGGAATCTGAAGGAGCGAAGTCTCAGCTGAGGATGTTGTGGTGTCTGTGGTATAGCTGAGATAGTCTTGTAGTAAGGTTATGTAAAGTCATTCCTGGTTACTGACTTTATACAATGAACGATTCATGACTATGGCTCCCAAGCTTGGCAGGCTCCTGGCGCTCTTGTTTACCTTCTCGACTGGTGGCGTCCAGCCGCCGCACATAGAAACGGATGTACCATTTTCTGTGAACATGACATCCCTCCTTTTCTTTAAAAAGAATGAATACAGGATGTCTACCATGCTTGTAGCACAAGCAAAGTTATTGACACAAAGTAAGTTTATTAACATATCAAGATATTGCATTATTTAACATTAATTAACACACAAAGAATTTAAACAATCTTTACCACAAAGGATTTCAATGTTAAAAATACATATGCAATGTTAAACAAACATGAAGAAACTGTAATACAAAGTTACAAAATATTGAATGAGAGATCTGCATTATTCAAACAATATTAAATTTAGTTAGCATAACAAGTAATACTTTGCATTACATAGGACACACATTAATCATCATATCGTGTAGGGCGTTTAACATGTCGTTTTGGACGAGAGTCCTTAAGTACAAGAATATCCCTCGATGAATTGTTTATCGAGTTATAACTCATTTTTTTCTTTTCTTTTGCACGACTTTGCACTTCATCATTTTCTACACTATTTGGAATCACTTTGAAAAAGCCATATTACGTGTTATACTATGATCTCTATTACTCGCTGTTACATAGTTCCTTTTACACTAATCACTTATATGGTTTTGTATCATACGGCATATCTAACTTTCCCTCTTTTTTCTTTTTAACGAGAACAGTATCTCCAACCTTTATGAATTGTTCCTTTGCACGTTGATCATGAGCAATTTTCATTTTGCCCTTGGCTAGTGCATCCTTCTGAGCGAGACGTTTATCCGTTACCTTGGCTGGCATGACAGGTAGTGCGATTCTCATAGGACGTCCAAATAAAAGTTCGCCAGGCGACTTGCCCAGTGTTCCATGCGGTGTTGCCACGGTAGTTCCTGAGAAAGCATACATAGCTTGTTTTCCAGGATCGTCCTTCGGCATGAGCACAGCGTACGCTTTCATGAGAGGTGTGCATGAATCTCTCTCTACTTCTCATTTGCTTGAGGATGTATGGCATCAACACGGCGGTTGTTTGAATCCAATATCCGCAAAGTTGACAAAGTCTTGTCCATTAAATGGCGGTCCATTGTCCGTCTTGACAACTTCAGGAATGCCAAAGTTTGAAAAATCTTGTCGAGTTTCGGGATGACAGCCTTTGCAGATGTGGAAGTGATGATTTCTACTTCTGATAACGTGAGTGATCATCAATGACTACCATCAAGTACTCTCCAGTTGGTAGCGGTCCACAGAATCCATCGATACTTCCATCCATGGTGCAGCAGGTAGTGGTGAAGGTTGTAGAGGTGTTGGTCTTGAAGTATCCACTGCAGCTTGGCAAGGGACACAGGCATCATGCATGTCCTTAGCTTGACGATCAATGCCAGGAAACCACACACCTTTCTCGTAGCAGCTGTTTGGTCCTTACAAGACCTTGGTGTCCTTGATGTGCAAGCTTCAGAGCACGTTGCTGGAGAACAGCTGGAATGACGATACGAGTACCTCGCAGCACGGTGTCGCGTTGTTGCGTAACACTTAATTCTGTCTGGATGCGTTCAAGTGCTTTGAATGCATCTTGGTCAACTCCTGAGGGTGGGATGCGTGGAAACTTTTTCTTAGTCAATGCATCCACTGTTGCTTGCAGAGTTGGGTCCTCTAGGGTTGCAGTACGGATTTCATCAAGAGTGAGAGCCTTAGGGACTGCATCACAGGTTACAGAGTGTACATATTCCTCGGCAACTTGCTGATGCTTGGTGATGGTGAAACTGTTGGCAGGATGTCGACTGATGTAATCAGCGGGATTGCCTGCACCTGGCTTGTATTTCACCGTAAAGTTGTATGGTTGCAGACGAAGAGCCCATCTCTCAATGCGAGCTGGTGGTTTGGACTTTGGATTATTGAAGATGGTCTCCAACGGTTTGTGGTCAGTGACTATCGTGGTAAAGGGTGCACCAAGCAGATACACATTGAAGTGTTCACAGCCCCATACAAGAGCAAGAGCTTCCTTCTCTGTCTGACTGTATCGTTGCTCAACATCTGTGAGAGAACGGCTGGCGTAGGCAATTACTACTCTTGAATCTGGTTGACCAGGTTTGTGTTGGGCTAACACAGCACCTAAACCAACAGGACTAGCATCCACCGTTAACTCAGTGTCCATTGATGGATCAAAGTATGCAGCAGTCGCATTTTCTACTAGTGCATCTTTCACAGCATCAAATGCATTTTGCTCGACATCGCTCCAGTACCATGATGCATTTTTCTTCAGGAGCTCACGTAGAGGCTTCGTAATGTAGCAAAATCTGGAATGAAGCGAGAACAGTAGTTTGCCATTCCCAGAAAACTATGTACTTCAGTGGATGTTGAAGGAGGTGCAGCATTCTTGATATCTGCAACTTTCTTAGGATCTGGAGACAGACCTTTGTCACTAAGTACATGTCCAAAGAATTCAATTTTATGTTGATTGAACTCACACTTTGCTCGGCTTAGCGTCAAATCTTTTCTCGTAAGCGTTGCAATGTTGCACGAAGAGCTTTGTCGTGTTCAGCTTGGGTACGGCCATAAACAATGATGTCATCAGACATGTTGTCAGCATTAGGTATATCTTGCAATACCTGGCTGATGATGTGCTGGAATACTTCAGCAGCACTGTTAATACCAAAACTCAGGCGCTTGTACCTATACAGACCTCGATGTGTCGTAAACGTTGTGATGAATCGACTCTCATCATCAAGTTCAAGCTGATGATAGCCCTTGTTTAAATCTAACTTGCTGAATACAGTTGCACCATTCAAGCGGTATATCATATCATCTACAGTGGGTGTAGGATGGCGTTCACGCATTATTGCCTTGTTGGGAACACGCATGTCTACACAAATGCGTATCTCATCTGGATTCTTCGGCTTTGGTGGAGTGACAATTGGGCTTACCCATGGTGTTGGGCCTGTTACCGGTTCAATGATATCTAGTTCTATCAGCCTATCCAGTTCGGCATCGACTTTCTTGCGAGTATGGAATGGTTGTCGGCGATGTGGTTGGGCAACTGGAATTACATCTGGGTTGATATGCAGATGTACCTTGCTATCAGTATAACAACCTATGGATTTAAACCGATCAGAAAATTCAGCAACAATAGCATCAACATTGTTTGCAGATTCCACTGCTACAGCATTAGAAAGCTGAAGTAGCCCCAATTTGGTTGAAGTCTTGTAACTGAGTAAAGACTCCTTTGCATTCCTAACAACATGGAATGTAGTAATGAGCATTGCATTCTTTGACTTAATCTCTGCAGTGAAAGTTCCAATCACTGGTAAGGCTACCTTTGAAGCATAGGCAGTGGCTTTGCCATTATAGTTTTCAAGCTTTGGGAACTGTTTTTTAAATTTTTCATAGTGGCACTCAGCAATGGTGTCAATGTTTGATCCAGTGTCAATGAGAATTTTGAGACAAATGCCAGCAATGTATACTATAGTCTCTGGGTTGTTTGGAAGATCATTCCATTTTGTGATTGATTGTACTCCATAAATATAATCACATTCACTGTCATCTGAGACTGGTTGTAATGAAATGTTGTCTTGTATATTATTAACATTCTTGATTTGAGGTGCAATATTGTGTTTGCCACCTCGACTCCTATGACTTGATCCTCGTACATTGCTTTTATTTATTGATTGTGGTTTCTTTAGTGCGGAACGACACATAGCACCAAAATGACCTAGTTTTCTACACTCATAGCACTTCTTACCTTGTGCAGGACAAACATTATCTTGGTGTGGGTAGTCTCCTCCACAATTGTAACATTTATTATTGACAACCTCTGATGTGAGTCGTTGTGACTGCTTGAGTCTTGTTCCATGACTCCAGTTGTGATGTGGTTCTCGGCTCAATTTAATGTTAGGTTTGGCATGATATCTTCTATGATCATGGTGTACTCCCTGAACCTTACATACTTCTTGACTGTTAGTAACAGTGGCAGAACCGTTGTTGGCACTGCACTCCATGACACGAGCATCACGTGCAGCATCTTCCATTCGACGAGCCATATCCAGTATCTTGGTAAGAGAACTTTCATCATCAACAAGTTCTAGAGCTCTTCGACGAAGACGTGTAGATGTGCATGTTTCAATTATTTGCTGTTTGATTTCTTTGTCAACATCAGCAAACTCACAGTGGGTTGCTAAACCCTGCAGACGTGTATGGTATTGATCAACAGTTTCATTAGAGAGTTGTTTTGCTCTCCTGAAATGCATAATTTCCATAGCAGTATTTTGCCTTGGTTTGAAATGCTCAGTTAATTTGGCCTTGGCAGTGTCATAATCTTTGGCACCACCAGTATCTTTCAGTGTATCAAAGATGTCACAAACTCTATCACCTGCATAATGAAGCAGAAAGGCACGCTTTCTTTCAGCACTTTTGATGTCAGAAACTATCAACAAATTTTCAAACCTTTTAAGCCATTTGACCCACCTCTGTGACAGGTTTGTCTGGTCACAGTCAGGATCAAATGCAGGAAACTGAGGTATATTTGCCATTTTTACTGAATAAATTTAAACTTATCACTTAAAATGTTCCTCAGAATATATAACACTTACTGCACTGTATATGTTATTCAAGAATTCACTGTAATTACTTTAATTTTGCAAAGCACACAAGCATTTTAATGCAAAAGTTCACAGTGCACAACACAGCAGCAACTGACTTCTTACCTAGCCCTTGTGTACATGTGTTGTTCTCCTACTCACAGCAACACAGCAGTTGTTAGCAGTTGGTACAGCAATTGTCAGCAGTTGGTACAGCAGTAGGCAGCAGTTGTCAGCAGTGGCAGCAGTTGGCAGCAGTTGGCAGCAGTAGGCAGCAGTTGGTTCACAGCGTGAAGAATTTTGTAGCACGGAGCGTCGTTTCGTAACCAAAACATCGGTTTTGTACACTGCATCAAAGCGTCGTTTCGTACACAGCGTCGGCAGATTCCTCTCTCACAGCAACACTCAGCACAGCTTGGGTAGCACACAGCATTGGCCAGCACACAGCAACGGCCAGCACACAGCAACGATCAGCACACAGCAACAGTCAGCACACAGCATGGGTTGCATACAGCATCGGGTATGGTGCTCACAGACAGCTTCCTTCCTCCTCTGGGCGAGACAGCATGCTCCTTCCTTGTGTTTTGTTGAACAAAATACCTGCGTTCCCAGTTCATCCTCGTCGCCAGTGTGGTGTCTGTGTATAGCTGAGATAGTCTTGGTAGTAAGGTTGATGTAAAGTCATTCCTGGTTACTGACTTTAATACTATAAACGATTACATGATATGGCTCCCAAGCTTGGCAGGCGTCCTGTGCGCTCTTGTTTACCTTCTCTACTGTGGCGTCCAGCCGCCGCACATAGAAACGGATGGTACCATTTTCTGTGAACATGACAGAGATGTGTGAGGCCTGGCAGGTTTTTTTTTTTATTAGATTCAGCTACTTTGGAACAAAATGTTCTAGGTAGCCCGGGCCATAGAGTGTCCGTACTGGACTTACCTGGTATAGGAGTAGGCATTAACTCAGGTGGCATTGCATGTTGTTGTTTTAGATTCACTATTCTGAACACAAAGTTCCAAGTACACAGGTTAAGGTGAGCCCGTCAGTTGTTTATATTCAACTACTCTAAAAAAATGTTAAAGTATAATAGGCTATGGTGAACCCGTAATGAACTTACCTGGCACATGAGCTGGGCTGTAACTGTGAGCTTGGCAGTTGTTGCTTTAGCTTCAGCTCCCTGGAACAAAACGTTCCAATTAACACGGGCTATGGTGAGACCGTAGTGTGTACTTACCTGGCACAGGGGGAGGTTGTAAATCTGGTCTGGCAGTTGTTTTTGTTTTAGATTTAGCAACTCTGAACAAAAAGTTTTAAGTAGCACAAGCTATTGTGAGCCCATCGTACTTACCTGGCATAGGAAATGTGCGAGGCCTGGAATTTTTTTTAGATTCAGCTACTTGGAACAAAATGTTCCAAGTAACTGGATCTAAAAAAAGTTGGAACAAAATGTTCCAAGTAGCTGAATCTAAAAAATGTACACATCTCCCGAACTTGGAACAAAATGTTCCAAGTAGCACGGGCTATAGTGAGCCCATAGTGGACTTACCTAGCACAGGAGCTGGGCTGAAACTTAAGGTGGCCTTAAATTTCTTGTTTTAGATTCAACTACTCTGAACAAACAGTTCCAAGTAACAATTTATTGTAAGCCTTCATTTATAGTTTTAGATTCAGCTACTGAAAACAAAAAGTTTTAAGTAGCACAGACTATGGTGACCTGTAGTGTACTTACTTGGAAAAGAAGCGGGGCCGTAAGTGTGAATCTGGCAGTTGTTGTTTTTGATTCAGCTACTTTGAACAAAATGTTCTAAGTAGCCGGGCATGGTGAGCCTGTTGTGAGCTTACTTGGCACCGAAGCATTGCTGTAACTCGAGGTGGCTTGGGAGTTGTTGTTGATGTTTTAGTTTCACCTCCCAGGAACAAAAAGTTCCAAGTAGAACAGGCTATGGTGAGCCCGTAGTGGACTCACCTGATACAGGATCGGGGGTTGTTGCTTGAGGTACCCTAAAATTTGTTCCTTTAGATTCAGCTACTTGAAACAAAAAGTTCCAAATAGCACAGGCAATGATGAGCCCGTCGTACTTACCTGGCACAGGAGATGTGCGAAGACTTGCAGTTTTTTTCTTTGATTCAGCTATTTGGAACAAAATTATCTAAGTAGTACGGCTATAGTGAGCCCGTAGTGGACTTACCTGGTTCAGGAGCGGGGCTGTAACTCGAGGTTGCCTGGTATTATTGTTGTAGATTCTAGTTACCTGAACAAAAAATTCCAAGAAGCACAGGTTATGGCGAGACCGTCAGCTGTTTCTTTAGATTTAGCTACTGTTTCCAATAAGTTCAAAATAGCACAGTCTATGGTAAACCTGTAGTGAACTTACCTGGCACAGGAACGGGCGGGAACTGAGAACCTGGCAGTTGTTTTAGATTCAGCTACTCTGAACAAAAAGTTCCAAGTAGCATAAGCTATGATGAGCCCGTCGTACTTACCTGGCGCAGGAGATGTGTGAGGCCTGGCAGGTTTTTTTTTTTATTAGATTCAGCTACTTGGAACAAAATGTTCTAGGTAGCACGGGCTATAGTGTCCGTACTGGACTTACCTGGTATAGGAGTAGGGCATTAACTCAAGGTGGCATTGCATTTGTTGTTTTAGATTCAACTATTCTGAACAAAAAGTTCCAAGTAGCACAGGTTAAGGTGAGCCCGTCAGTTGTTTTATATTCAGCTACTCTAAAAAAATGTTTAAAGTATAATAGGCTATGGTGAACCCGTAATGGACTTACCTGGCACATGAGCTGGGCTGTAACTGTGAGCTTGGCAGTTGTTGCTTTAGCTTCAGCTCCCTGGAACAAAACGTTCCAATTAACACGGGCTATGGTGAGACCGTAGTGTACTTACCTGGCACAGGGAGAGGTTGTAAATCTGGCCTGGCAGTTGTTTTTGTTTTAGATTTAGCAACTCTGAACAAAAAGTTTTAAGTAGCACAAGCTATTGTGAGCCCATCGTACTTACCTGGCATAGGAAATGTGCGAGGCCTGGCAATTTTTTTTAGATTCAGCTACTTGGAACAAAATGTTCCAAGTAACTGGATCTAAAAAAAGTTGGAACAAAATGTTCCAAGTAGCTGAATCTAAAAAATGTACACATCTCCCGAACTTGGAACAAAATGTTCCAAGTAGCACGGGCTATAGTGAGCCCATAGTGGACTTACCTAGCACAGGAGCTGGGCTGAAACTTAAGGTGGCCTTAAATTTCTTGTTTTAGATTCAACTACTGTGAACAAACAGTTCCAAGTAACTAATATTATTGTAAGCCTTCATTTATAGTTTTAGATTCAGCTACTGAAAACAAAAAGTTTTAAGTAGCACAGACTATGGTGACCTGTAGTGTACTTACTTGGAAAAGAAGCGGGGCCGTAAGTGTGAATCTGGCAGTTGTTGTTTTTGATTCAGCTACTTTGAACAAAATGTTCAAGTAGCCCGGGCTATGGTGAGCCTGTTGTGAGCTTACTTGGCACCGAAGCATTGCTGTAACTCGAGGTGGCTTGGGAGTTGTTGTTGATGTTTTAGTTTCACCTCCCAGGAACAAAAAGTTCCAAGTAGAACAGGCTATGGTGAGCCCGTAGTGGACTCACCTGATACAGGATCGGGGTTGTTGCTTGAGGTACCCTAAAATTTGTTCCTTTAGATTCAGCTACTTGAAACAAAAAGTTCCAAATAGCACAGGCAATGATGAGCCCGTCGTACTTACCTGGCACAGGAGATGTGCGAAGACTTGCAGTTTTTTTCTTTGATTCAGCTATTTGGAACAAAATTATCTAAGTAGTACGGCTATAGTGAGCCCGTAGTGGACTTACCTGGTTCAGGAGCGGGGCTGTAACTCGAGGTTGCCTGGTATTTATTGTTGTAGATTCTAGTTACCTGAACAAAAAATTCCAAGAAGCACAGGTTATGGCGAGACCGTCAGCTGTTTCTTTAGATTTAGCTACTGTTTCCAATAAGTTCAAAATAGCACAGTCTATGGTAAACCTGTAGTGAACTTACCTGGCACAGGAACGGGCGGGAACTGAGAACCTGGCAGTTGTTTTAGATTCAGCTACTCTGAACAAAAAGTTCCAAGTAGCATAAGCTATGATGAGCCCGTCGTACTTACCTGGCGCAGGAGATGTGTGAGGCCTGGCAGGTTTTTTTTTATTAGATTCAGCTACTTGGAACAAAATGTTCTAGGTAGCACGGGCTATAGAGTGTCCGTACTGGACTTACCTGGTATAGGAGTAGGGCATTAACTCAAGGTGGCATTGCATTTGTTGTTTTAGATTCAACTATTCTGAACAAAAAGTTCCAAGTAGCACAGGTTAAGGTGAGCCCGTCAGTTGTTTTATATTCAGCTACTCTAAAAAAATGTTTAAAGTATAATAGGCTATGGTGAACCCGTAATGGACTTACCTGGCACATGAGCTGGGCTGTAACTGTGAGCTTGGCAGTTGTTGCTTTAGCTTCAGCTCCCTGGAACAAAACGTTCCAATTAACACGGGCTATGGTGAGACCGTAGTGTACTTACCTGGCACAGGGGAGAGGTTGTAAATCTGGCCTGGCAGTTGTTTTTGTTTTAGATTTAGCAACTCTGAACAAAAAGTTTTAAGTAGCACAAGCTATTGTGAGCCCATCGTACTTACCTGGCATAGGAAATGTGCGAGGCCTGGCAATTTTTTTTAGATTCAGCTACTTGAAACAAAATGTTCCAAGTAACTGGATCTAAAAAAAGTTGGAACAAAATGTTCCAAGTAGCTGAATCTAAAAAATGTACACATCTCCCGAACTTGGAACAAAATGTTCCAAGTAGCACGGGCTATAGTGAGCCCATAGTGGACTTACCTAGCACAGGAGCTGGGCTGAAACTTAAGGTGGCCTTAAATTTCTTGTTTTAGATTCAACTACTGTGAACAAACAGTTCCAAGTAATACAGATTATTGTAAGCCTTCATTTATAGTTTTAGATTCAGCTACTGAAAA
>WNGS01101731.1:0-13327 GCA_020271785.1 Procambarus virginalis
AATGATTTCGCCTCATTATTTTGAGATCGTTTAAAAATTCTAAAAAAAACGTTTTCTAAACGTTAATGAAGAAACTATGATGAAGCAAAGCAACTTGTATTGTAAAAAAGTTTGAAAATGAGAGAAATGTTTCCCCTGGATGACTCTGAGAGGATGTTTGTTGTTGTTGTGGTTGTTCTCTGTTACGCCATTTTTCTAAATATCTGCTGATATGGGTGTTGACTTCTCAATTTGTGTAGCTAATACTTGAAGTCTTCTCTCCAGTTCCTTTTGAATTTATGCCTCTCAGAAAATTATCGAGTAAAAGCTACTGCTTTATAAATAGCGTTTATCACCATAGTCCTTTATGTGGGCATTGTGGAAAGTGACCATTGATACGCGTCCCAAATGTTGGCAAGGGTTTAGTGTTAAACGTGTGTGGTGTGTGTTGTCGTTGGGTCTGTTTCATGTGGAGACGAGGAAAGTGATTGCATCCATTCCTGTCTTAGTTCATGGGGTACGTTACCGTAACAGGCTATCTATGTAAATGAGTTAAATGGAAGTTCAGGATATGAGTTGCTATTTGTGGTAAAAAATGGTCCTTTAATTCCAAACATTCTCGCTGTCTTTCACATGAATACACACTGATGTATCCTTACAGTGGTCTATTAAAATTATCGGCCCCCCCCATACATGATGTGGTTGACTATACAGGACGAGGGGAGGGTAAATATGAGCGTTTTTTAACCGTCATAATTACCTCACTTACCCACCAACGAAACTTCAGTAAACTATCATTTACATCATGATGCATTTTTTTGAGCCCAATGTTTAATGTCAGTTTGAAATACATCTTTAGACATAGGGAAAGAAAAGAAATCCACTAACACTCTACCGCTTTCTTCGTACCAAATATGCACATCATCTACACAAAGTGGTTTGTGAGGATTATTGTGGCAGAACAGTAAATATGAGAAAAGGAAAAATGATTTGATAAGATGTGAAGAATAGGTCGTAAGTAATAGCACACCACAATGTGTTTTAAAAAGCGAGGTCAAGGGATCCTAATCAGTCGATCAGCAGAAGAAAACAGTGGGAATTACAGAAGACGTGTGCTTGCCCCACGCATAAACTTCCTCGCGCGCCGCACACACAGCGGCCCCAAGCATGGAGACGTACCTGTCAAGCACAAGATGAAAGCTGGAAAAAATTCAGATGTATGCCACTGGATATGTCCCAGAACTAATAGGATGAGTGGATGACGGATAAGGCCTGCATGAAATGCACCTATTACGACACTGGAAGACAGAGGAGTAAGGGAGACAGGATCACCACATACAAATCTTCTGAGGGGAATTGAGAACAGGGTAGACAAGAATGGGTTATTTAACACGGGTAGTACGCGAACAACGGAACACAGGGTGGAAGGCTGAACATTACGATAACCAAATGAGCCCAGGCGACGTTAGAAAGAACTTAGTTCAGTGGTCAGCAGTGTTAGTTAAATGAATGACTTAGGCATGATGTGGTGGAGGCTGATCCTATACACAGTTTCAAGTGAGATATGATAGAGCCCAAAACCTATACATCAGTTGATAGACAGTAGAGAAGCGGGCCGAAAGAACAAACCTCAACCCCCACAAAAAACAAAATAAAAAAGTAAAAAAAACATTAAAAAAAACCAAAAAACAAAACCACAAAAGAAACAAAAAAAACCCAACAAAACACAAAACACAACCACCATTCACTTTACTTACTAAACAGATACACAACAATAAGGATAAATCACAATGCCGGAACATTATCAGTATTTCAGGACACTCCAAAGGCCTCGGCAACACGGTGCTTACGAACCCCCTGCACCCCCGAATGTGAGCAAACGACAGCTAAAACTCACTTGTTCCGTCAAGACCAAGAGTGTCAAAACCATTACCCACTGCCATATCCGCTATCTTTGGAGTTTATTGAGATGCATTTCGGGGCTTTAGGTCCCCGCGGCCCGGTCCTCGTGTCAGGACTCCCCCCCCTGGAGAGCAGCCGTGACAGACCTGTACTAAGCACAGTGCCAAGGTTACCTATTTAACTGCTATCATCAAGGGTGGTAACAAGGGCATAAGGTTGAAAGAAACTCTGCCAGTTGTTTCTCCGCGGCGCGACTGGGATCGAACACAGGAACACACAGGGATCACAAGTCCAGCGAGCTTTCCGCTCGGCCGACGGCTCCAGTACCAATCAGGTATAACATAGATCACAAAGTCAACGAGGACAAGATTCGATCATAAAGGAACACAACAAGTTCCCAGCAGAAAAAAATGTATTCACTTCCCTTTTAAAAATATAAGAAACATGAAACCGTCTTGAATCTGAAAATCCGTTTTTTTTTTTGGTTGGTGTTTTATGCGAGCATTAATTAGCATATCAAAGTGGACATGACGCAAATTGTAACGGCGCCACGCTCAAGTTGAGTGTGGGGATGACTACACCCTGTACACACGCACACACACACATGCGTGCGCGCACACACACACACATATACCCAATGCAACATCTACAAACATCCATTTACAGACACTCTCAGCCTCACTCTCACTGCCTCACTCTCACTGCCTCAATTTCTAACTCACTCATGTAGAACAGAGAAGGAGAATGAATGACATCACATATAGGGTTGAGATGATCAACCAAGTATTTGAGAATTTTCAGCAAAGAACTGAAGGAATGAAGGACAATAGAAAGCCAGCAGAGTGAAATATATCTAAGCAGATAAAATCTCGCAAGGAGAATCCCAATCAGATCCTATATGAGTCTATCAACTAAATGGAAACAGGTGATGAAATTGATGGAGAGCTCTTTCCAAACATTCTTTCTGTTCATTTGCAAAAATGCTCCAAAGACGTCCTATATGCAATGTCTGCTTTATAAGGAACAGCTATGAAAGCAGCTACACTTGCAGGAAGCTGCAAAGTGCACTAGTCAGCTGGTGGAATGGAAAAAGAGATGTTGCAGTTGAACGAGTTCAGGAAGAGGAAAGCTCCAACCCGTAAGAGTGAAAACGCGGACGACTGGAGAAGAAAGGACTGAGGAGCTGTGACAAAAATATTGGAGGTTTACATATGGTGGAGGATGACAGCAGCGAAGAGAAGGTTTTCAGGCTAAGTGGGTACAAGAAGGACAGGAAGCGACTGATAAAGATAGTGTTCACTAATGAGCAACAAAAGATGGAATCCTAACTAGGAAAACAATATTTTGTACCTAGAAGGAAAACAAGGATTTTTAATCTGCAGAAGGACATGATGAGGGGGGAAAGAAGCAGAAGAAGCAAAAAGATACACATGCGAGGAGAGGGAATTAAATGAGGAGGTCACAGGCCTCAACACAGTATCTTCAGTAACTTCAGAGGGGAGTGGGAAACCCTCAACCAACAAACCATCAATCGCAGAGAAGAGTGGAACAGAAGCCACCGTCCCACCCCACAATTTTTCCCCAATCACTACCTATGCCTCCCCAACCCTTAGATACCCTCATCAGCCCATGTTCTCCCACCAAGTACCCCCCCCACCATGATCCCCCACCCCAGGATCCTCTTCGTCCCCCATTCCCTGCCCACTGTGCTCACCTCTTACTCCATCCCCCGCCCTCTCAGCATCCCCATCCCAGACCCCTACCAGCTTCCACCCCCCACCCCCCCCCCCACCCCCACCCCAGATTCTCTCAGCTCCATAGTAATATCCACATACATAGATGGGATTACAAACAAGTAAGGTGAACTGGGGAACGAACACCAGTTGATTAACGGTTGAGAGGCGGGGACTGAAGAGACAAAGCTCAACCCCCGCAAGCACATCTAGGTGAGTACATACGCACTCACTCGTTATCTCTCTCTCAAACACACACACACACACACACACACACACACACACACACCACACACACACACACACCACACACAACACACACACACACCACACACAGACGTGGCAACAAGAAACTTTCTAAGCCAGCACATCAAGGAACCGACAAGAATGAGAGGAGAAGATGAACCAGCAATGCTTGATTTGATATTTACCCTAAATGAGTGGGATATAAGGGAAGTCAAGATGGAAGCACCCTTGGGAATGAGTGACCACAGTGTATTGAACTTTGAGTACCTGGTAGAGCTAGGAATTATCTCCCCCAAAAAGAACTAGGAAACAAAAGGCTGGCATACCGAAAGGGAAATTATGAGGAGATGAGAAGCATCCTAAGTGAAATACCTTGGGACACAGACCTCAGAGATAAGTCTGTACTGGGTATGATGGACTATGTTACCCAAAAGGTCAGGAGGCAGTAAACAGATACATCCCGGCCCAAAGGAAAAATCCGAGAAGCAAAAGAAGAATCCATGGTATAATAGGCATGTATGGAATCAAAGAAACTGAACAAAAGGGCGTCAAGGAACTTCCGGAATAACAGAACACCAGAAAGCAGAGAGAGATACCAGAGAACCAGGAATGAATATGTCAGGGTGAGAAGAGAAGCAGAGAAAAGTTATGAAAATGATATAGCAAACAAAGCCAAGACCGAACCAAAGCTACTCGACAGTCACATCAGAAGGAAACAACAGTGAAAGAACAGGTAGTGAAACTTAGAACAGGCGAGGACAGGTATACAGAGGATGACAAAGAGGTGTGTGAAGAACTCAACAAGAGGTTCCAGGAGGTCTTCACAACAGAACAAGGTGAGGTCACTGTGCTAGGAGAAAGGGAAGTAAACCAGGCGGCCTTGGAAGAGTTCGAAATTACGAGAGAGGAGGTCAAGAGACACTGCTGGATCTGGATGTTAGAAAGGCTGTTGGACCAGACGGGATCTCGCTATGGGCACTGAAAGAGTGTGCAGAGGCACTTTGCTTGCCACTCTCCATAGTTATAGTAAGTCACTGGAGACGGGAACCTACCAGAAATATGGAAGACGGCGAATGTGGTCCCAATATACAAAAAGGGCGACAGGCAAGAGGCACTGAACTACAGGCCAGTGTCCTTGACTTGTATACCATGCAAGGTGATGGAGAAGATCGTGAGAAAATAACCTGGTATCACATCTGGAGAGAAAGGACTTCGTGACAAATCGCCAACATGGGTTCAGGGAGGGTAAATCTTGCCTGACTGGCTTATAGAATTCTACAACCAGGTGACAAAGATTAAGCAAAAAGAGAGGGCTGGGCGGACTGCATTTTCTTGGATTGTCGGAAAGCCTTTGACACAGTACCATAAGAGGCTGGTACGTAAGCTGGAGAGACAGGCAGGTGTAGCTGGTAAGGTGATCCAGTGGATAAGGGAGTACCTAAGCAATAGGAAGCAGAGAGTTACAGGGAGGGGTGAGACCTCCGATTGGCGTGAAGTCACAAGTGGAGTCCCACAGGGCTCTGTACTCGGTCCTATCTTGTTTCTGATATATGTAAATGATCTCCGGAGGGTATAGATTCATTTCTCTCAATGTTTGCAGACGATGCCCAAATTATGAGAAGGATTAGAGAGAAGAGGACTGTTTGAGGCTTCAAGAAGACCTAGACAAGCTGAAGGAATGGTCGAGCAAATGGTTGTTAGAGTTTAACCCAAGCAAATGTAATGTAATGAAGATAGGTGTAGGGAGCAGGAGGCCAGATACAAGGTATCATCTGGGAGAGAAATTCTTCAGGCGTCAGAGAAAGAAAAAGACTTGGGGGTTGATATCACGCCAGACCTGTCTCCTGCAGGCCATATCAAGAGGATAACATCAGCGGTATATACCAGGCTGGCCAACATACGAACGGCATTCAGAAACTTGTGTAAAGAATCATTCAGAACTTTGTATAGCACATATGTCAGGCCAATCCTGGAGTATGCAGCCCCAGCATGGAGTCCATATCTAGTAAGGATAAGACTAAACTGGAAAAGGTTCAAAGGTTTGCCACCAGACTAGTACTCGAGCTGAGAGGTATGAGCTACGAGGAGAGACTACGGGAATTAACCTCACTTCGCTGGAAGACAGAAGAGTTAGGGGGGGGACATGATCACCACATTCAAGATTCTGGAGGGAATTGATAGGGTAGATAAAGACAGGCTATTTAACACAAGGGGCACACGCACAAGGGGACACAGGTGGAAACTGAGTGCCCAAATGAGCCACAGAGATATTAGAAAGAACTTTTTTAGTGTCAGAGTGGTTGACAAATGGAATGCATTAGGAAGTGATGTGGTGGAGGCTGACTCCATACACAGTTTCAAGTGTAGATATGATAGAGCTCAATAGGCTCAGGAATCTGTACACCTGTTGATTGACGGTTGAGAGGCGGGACCAAAGTGCCAGAGCTCAACCACCGCAAATACAACCTAGGTGAGTACAACTAGGCGAGTACACACACACACACACCACACACACACACACACACACACACACACACACACACACACACACACACACACACACACACACACACACACACGTCCTCACAGACGAGTGGACAGTGCTCGGGGGTTGTAGTCTAAGGGTCCGGGTTCGATTCCCAGTCAAGGCAGAGGCAAATGGGCAGTTTTTTTCACCTGCTATGATAGAGGAAAAATAGGTTGGAAGACAGTACATCAGACAACCGACGGTTAGAAAGGCGGAGTTCAGGAGCTAACAGCTCGATTCTGAAAGCTCAAATAGTAAAAATATTCACATGTGCATGCACAGATATACAATGAATGAGTTAGGTTCAAGTTCAAATAAGTTTGAACTTGTCTCTATCTCAAAAAGATAGAGTAATTTAGGCTACCTAGACCCTCGTATATTTAAGGTCCCTCAAGGGGACCATAAATCCATATAGTACACAAATGTTAAACCTATTTTGCGTTACATATTTCTCGTTAGGTGGGAGAAGTAACAAGGACGGGTAGACAGAGTTAGCGGGGAAGGGATCAACCCGTACGCTTAAAAATAATGTAGATTTTCTCTCGTATGCGCTCTATGGCCAAAAATGGACGTAAGTTGAAATGAAATCGGCTCATGAAAGTGACGTACTGTCCCGTTTTCTGTTTGAGTCCTCTGGCTTACTCGGTATGGTTAGGATAGGAAACTTTCAATTAATGTTTTTCGTGTCGTTCTGAAACTTTAGAAGAATTTCCTGCCCTCCTAACCTACCAGAGGACCCTTAACTTACTGTTGTGGAAAAAAATACCAACTTTAGTTTCAATTTGTTTTTTCATTTGCAAATTATGTTCATTTTCAGCCACACGGGCAAACCGGTAAAATTCAGATGTAATTTGTAAGAGGCCAGGTTGGATAGCGAGTAAGGCAGCGGCAGGCAGCACCATGCAGGAACTAAGCAGTAAATTATTAGGAGAAAACGAAACCAGTCAATGGGAATTGAAGGAGAAACTTAGGAAAATTGGTCTTATATGGGATAGTGAAAGTGATAAAATGAGAAAAGACAAGTAAGGGAATGACACAGTAAGGAATGGCACAATGTGTATAGTGAGTGCCAGCATGAAAGAGGATCATAGGGGAAGTGGTCAAGTATAATCCACGGATTACTTGAGGAAACAGTAAAGCATGATATAATATAAAATAAAAGGTTTGAACTAGGTCAGAAGCCTTAATGCCACCAATCTGGGTCGTATAACAGTGCCATAAGTAGGCCTGCCTTGATCCAGTTCTCTAATGGAGAGGCAGCGGAAGACATGTTGAAACACAAACATTTACTAAGGGGCAGTGAAGACTATTACAATGTGTTTATTGACAAGTACATGACCATAGAAGAAAAGGAGGAGGTCAAGGAGGTAATATAGTCACGTTGATAGCCCCCCTCTGTGACCTGACCCACCCATCCTATCGCACTTCTCCCCCAACCCATTCCTCCCTTTCCCACACCACCCCTTCTAACCCCCCTTCTAACGACACATATCTCATGCCCATTCTTTGCCCTTTGCTCCCTGCTCCACCTCGCCCTTTAACTCTTCACTCACCCTTGGCCTCAGACCCTCCTCAAAATTCCATCTCTTAACTGCCCGCAACAGCCCTCGGCCCCCTCCCCATTTGCACCTCACCTTCCTATGACCCTCACACTCATGACCCTTAAACCTCTGTCTCTCGCCCCACTCTCCTCTTTAGCCCCCACTTGTTACTTACCCCCCTCCTTCTACCCTAAACCCCACTCCTATCTCTAGTCTCCCTTGCACACACCCTGACTTACAACCTCTCTTCCCCCACCCCCCTGCTCCATATTCTCGTCTGCCCTCATCCCTCCTCCTATCTTCCCCTCTACTTGTCAACCTCTATCTGCTTCTCAGCCCCACACTACCTATCAGCTCCCTTTGCCATTCACAGCCCCTCTGTTGCCCAGACTCTTCCTGCATTATAACTCATTGTAGACAGAACTACATTCATCTCTCACTTGCTTCAAATACCAAGGGACCCAAATAGACAGAAGAGCTACATGAATTCTGGTAACATAATTTTCAAGAAGAGTCTCAAGGTACGGTACACCAATGCTGATGGAGATTCAAGCAAAGCAGAGGAAATAAAGGGCTAATCATACAGAACTTAATTGCAATAGTGGAAACTAAAATTTATATGATTTTGGATACAATTTTCCCAGGGGAATACCTAGTGACGAGGAAACAAAGGACACACAGACAGGGTATGGTAGTGGTAAACACTGATTGGGAATCGAGGAATCCCCCCCCTTGATGGGGAAGAAATGTGGGGGAGCAAAATTAGTGTACATTATTGACAATAACTTCCTACACAACATGTGAAGGATGATACATAAAAAGAGGAAGGGGATACACCGAGTCTTTTAGACCTGATATTCTCTCTGAATGAGAAAGACATCGAGAACTTGGAACATAAACGTACCACTAGAAATCAGTGACCATTGTGTCCTAGGCTTTGACTACATGTTCGAACTTAAAACTGTGACTACGGGGCAAGAGGTCTGGGGAAGGAGAGTTGACTATAGAAAAAGGGATTACAGGAGGATAAGGGACTATCTGGGAGAAGTACAGAGGGAAGAAGACTTAAGAGGAAAAACAGTACAAGATAAAATGGACCTAGTTAAGTGGAAATGCAAGGAGGCCAAAGAGAGTTTTATTCCAACAGTAAGGAAAAACGTAGGAGGGAATATAATAACACGTAGTTTAATAGACAGTGTCAGGAAGTAAAAATGAGAAGTAGGAGGGAGTGGAGGAAGTACAGAAGACAAAGGACAGAGGAAAATAGAAATAAATGCAACAGAGCTAGGAACGAATACATAACTATAAGGAGAATATCGGAAAGAAATTACAAGAACGATATTGCTGTCTAAGCGAAATAAATTATTACATAGTCATATAAGAAGGAAAATGAAAATAAAAATTCTTATATGACCAGTAACATGACTATGAAAACGGAAGGGGCATATACAGAAAGTGATGAGGAAATCTGAAAGGCACTGAATGCCAGTTTCCATGGAGTGTATCACAACCGAGCCTGAGCAGCTCCCATTGTTAGAAGAGATTACCCTAGATGAGAGACCATCAGATATAGAGGTGACAGCAGAGGAGGTAATGAAACAAGTAACACTGGACGAAACTAAAGCTGTCGGACCAGACAACGTATCACCGTGGATATAAAAGAAGCAATGCGGGCCCTTAGCGTGCCTCTAGCATGGATCTTTATTGAGTCACCTATGAAGGGAGAGTCGCCTGAGAGTATGCTCAAAGTATGCTTGAGGAGGCATACTCTTGCACCTGTAGAACTGTAGTACCCCATCGAGAGCGAGGGGAACCTTTTAGTCAATCCCCCTTTCGTCGCTGAACCGATCTCGACGGACTGACGGTTCTTAAGGTGGCGTTTGTGGGGCGTATACTCACGACGCACCCCTAGGGGGCCCCGGCATGATCGGCGATAGCTTCCTGTTGGGTGTCCTGCCTCTAATTGTGGCTCCATGGTGGGTATGGGGGCCATTCGTGGATGAATTCCTTTTTCTTCGTATATGTCGATGAATGTTTCTGTTGTACCCTCTCAGGCTCGTGGGGTGGGCGACCAAGCCCCCGAGTCGGCCTGTATTGGAAGACCGGCTCTGTAGCTCCCCCGCTGTGTTGGGCCCCGACCTTGCTCCTCCTTTGACCATCCTGACTTCTTCCCCCAGCTCCCCTCCCTCCTCTGTGGTTGGGTCGAGCCTCCAGCCCCAGTGGTGACCACTTCGTCCCCTGGTGCGGCTAAGTCTCTCGTTGTGACTACTGCGCCTTTTGAACCCTCTCTCTCTGGGGGTTCTCAACGCCGTTCGCGCCCGGCCGCACTCGCTCGATTCCTTCCCGTACTGACGCGTATCAGGCCTTGTTTGGTCCCGCTTCATGGGCCAAATACTTTGATCTCCCTCTCTTGATTCTGCGCCTCCTGACGATTTCTCCCTCCATCGGCATCTGTTGATTCCGTGGATGCGTCTGTTACCTTCAACCCCACTCGTCTCGGTACACGTGTCGTTGCTGCTCCTTCTCAGGATGCAGCTTCCCGCTTGGCTGCCTTATCTTGCCTTGGCGAGATCCCTGTTCGGGTCTCCAAGAATTCGGTTGAATGCCAGTGTTGGCACTATTCTCCTCCCGCCCCATGTTGCAACCGGTGTTCGGAATCTGCAGGACTGCCACGATGATATTCGGCATATCCTTGATGCCCAAGGCCATTCTGTCCTCCAGTTGACTCGTTTACTCGTCCCCCTCGTGGTCGTCGCCGTCAACCCCTTCGAGTTGTGAAGATCACCTTTGATGGTAGGACCCTTCCATCCTCTGTCATTCTTGCTGGTGCCAGGTGCTCTGTCCAGGAGTATATTCCTTCTCCTCGGCTTTGTAACAAGTGCTGGAGGTTTGGGCATGGTGCCCTCCGCTGCTCTGGGACTGTCTCTCTCTGTCCTTTGTGTGGGGGTGAAGGTCACTCTAAGTCGGAGTGCACTTCTCCCCAAGCTCGCTGCCTCAACTGTGGTGAGGCCCATCCTACCTTCTCCCGTGCCTGTATCCATTACAAGCTTGAGGCAGCCGTCCTCAACTTGAAGCACCGGGAGCGTTTATCTTTTCCTGAGGCGAGGCGCCAGGTTCGCCGGCTCCCGCCTTATGCTAACGTCTCTTATGCTCGCGTGTTGCGCTCTTCCTCTCCTCGTCCTTCCCACTTCCTCAGACTCACAACCGTTTCCGGGCCTTGGACCCTGATACGCCCACTGCCCCTCCTCTGTTCCTTTGAGTTCTGTCCCGAAGGTCCCCCTCCTGGTCCTCTGTCTGGGGTTCCCCTTCTTTCTACCCGGTCTGTCGTGTCTCCTGTGTCTTCTTCCTCGTCTCCCTCCGATCCTCCTTCCCTTTCTTTTCCTCCATCTATTGACTCTCCCCGCCGCCTGTCGGTGCAGGCGGATGTCCATCGCTCTCCTAACGGCCGTCGTGTGTGCTCTCGTTCAGCTTCTGTTGAGACACTGGAATCCGTTGCCCGGTACGTAGTTGCTGGGACACCGGTCTCTTTAAGTCAGAAGCGTAAGCCTGGCTCCTCTCCTTCCTCCTCCCCGGCGGGTAAGAAGGCTTCGCTTTCTTCCTCAGCCCTCCTTCTGGCTCTATTGCTCCTTCCCCTCCCATTTCAGTGGTTGCGCCCCCTGTTCCTGCTATGGAGGTTTCTTTGGCCCCTGCTTCCCTTTCGGTTGCTGCCCTTGCTGAGGTGCGCTCCCCTCTTTCTACTCCTCTTCCTGCTGCTGTCCTTGACTGCTCCTCTCCGTTGTCTCCTCCTCCTCCTCCTCCGGACCCGCCCGCCCACCTCTGGTCTGTTCTCCCGCTTCCTTCCTCCGTCTTTGCTCAGTTTACCCATGCCCCTAACCCTGACTTTGCTGACCCTGATCCCGACCCTGATATTCTTTAACGTGCTTGTTGCTCTTTCGCCTTTGTTTCTTCCTTGTTTTCTGTTGTTGTCCTTTCTCTTCTCGTCGATGTCTATTCTTCAATGGAACGTTCGAGGTTATTACGCCAATTTCCTCGAACTCCAACTTCTGATTTCGCGGTTTTCGCCCCTTTGTGTCTGTCTCCAGGAGCCGATGCTTGGTGCTCGTCCTGGTCGTTTTCGTGGCTATTCCTTTCTCTCCCCCCAGCCGTTGCTGGGGCTCCTAATTCTTCTGCTCTCTTGATTCGCGCTGATGTTCCCTTTGTTCCTTACTTTTCCTTGCCTCTCCATTGTTCTGCTGCTCGTATCTTTGTGGGAAATGGTACACAGTTTGTTCCATTTATCTCCCCCCGAGTGTCCCGCTTTCTCTTCCTGATTTGAAACACCTCTTGGACTCCTTGCCGGAGCCTGTGCTCCTGCTGGGTGACTTCAATTGTCGTCATTCTCTTTGGGGTGACGTTCTGACGAATACCCGGGTCGCCTTCTTGAGCCGTTTCTCCTCTCTTCTTCCCTGTCTCTTCTGAATTCTGGTGAGCCCACTCATTTGGACTCTCGGACTCGCACCCTTTCCTGTCTTGATCTTTCTCTCTGCTCTTCTTCTCTTTACTTAGATTTCACGTGGCAGGTTCTTGATGACCTCCATGGCAGTGATCATTTCCCTATCCTTGTTTCCTTTTCTCTTTTTCGCCTTCCCTCTCTTTTCCTAGGTGGCAGTTTGCTAAAGCGGACTGGAACCTATTTACCCTCAGTGCTGCTCTCTCTGACCTCTCCCTTCTGCCTCTCCCTCGCGCTCTCCTCCTTTTTCATGACACTGTCTTCGACGCTGCCCTCCGCTCTATTCCTCGCTCTTCCTCTCGGGGTCCACGGAAGTGCGTTCCCTGGTGGAATGCGGACTGTGCTCGGGCTGTTCGCTGTAAGCGTGCAGCCTGGAAGAGCCACGCACCGCCGTCGGCAGACGACCGATTCTTTTCTTTTCTTTCGGAAGCGAGTGTGGTGGCCCGTAGGGCCATCCGTATGGCTAAACGTGAATGTTGGGCTTCTTATGTCTCCACAATTACGTCCGAAACTCCCCTGCCACAGATCTGGAAGCGTATCCGCAAGATTTATTTATTTATTTATTCAATACCGAAGGTACATTGGGAGATGTGAGAATATATAATATGGTAATTACAATCTTGTAAGCCACTAGTACGCGCAGCGTTTCGGGCAGGTCCTTAATCTAAGAAAATTTTTAAGTAGGTAAATACTAGCAAAATTATAAAAAAAATGATAAAACAGTTACATGGCAAGAAAAAAAAAGATGAGAGAAATTGTAGGTACAGTATAATAAGCACTTAGGTAGCTAAGATTGATTGCCAATGAAAGCTTGAATGGTAGTTGACAAAATTGGTAGGCACAATACAGCAAATGGCTAGCACATAAAGGAAGACAGCAATGAACACAATGATAAGGTTGTTTGGGTTAA